>PVKE010028838.1:0-20661 GCA_004027555.1 Craseonycteris thonglongyai
AGGACCTTCTCACAAGAGGGGAAATATGGTATGCAAGACATAACATCTGATCTCATGAAGGACAATCTGGTTCATCAATGCCTTCTTTAAATGTGCTTGTTTATAAGTTACCTTATAAAAACTCAGCATAATATTGTATACTTGGAATCATAAATGGCTTACCAAAATGTCAGCATATACTCTATTAAAATATCTTGAGCACCAATATGGCATAATTTGTATCATTGAATATAGTTGGACTATCTTTTTTTTTTAGATTTATTTTATTGTTTTTGACAGAGACAAAGAGAGACAGAGACAGAAAGAGACAGAGAGAAGGAGGGGCACCCAGAGCAGTCTCCATATTTGTAAGTCATCAGTTTAAAAAAAAATATTTATTTATTTATTTATTTTTGACAGAGAGAGAGAGAGAGAGAGAGAGAGAGAGAGAGCGCAAGAGAGAGCACGAGCGAGCGATACAGAGACAGAGAGGGAACTGAACTGGGGGAGCTCCCAGTTCAGCATATGGTTCTGCACGGGCCAGGGGGGCCGGGATTCAATCCCTGGTCCGCAGCGCTGCATAGTGAGCGCTTAACCCACTGAGCCATCCCAGCTTCCCTAAGTCATTGGTTTTCAACACAGTTTCATTCCACACAGGTGGGCAGGGGTTGTGCAAAGTGGGAACTGGGCTGAGAACCTCCCTTGTGGGAGGCACGCCTCCCCTTCCCCCCCCCCCCCACGCCAAGCCAGGGGCCAAACCAGGGGCAGGTGTTATAAGAATCAATCTGGGGGCCTCCCACATAGGAAGCACACCTCAGTTCAGCATATGGGTCTGCACAAGCCATGGCCAGAATTCCATCCCCAGTCCTTGGGGCTGCAAAGCAAGTGCTTAACCCACTGTGCCATCCAGACTTTCCCTTGACTATGTTATTTTAATATCCAGTTCTTATCAAGCTTATAAGGAGGAAGATGAAGTTTTTTTGAATGTTAATTAGTGCCACAGGAGTGAAAAGAAACAACAGATTAAACAAATAGGTTACTTTTTTCTGCCTCTGAGAAAAAATTAGCTGATACAAAGTTTCTGGGGAATTCTAATGCTGATGCTATGAAATTCCTCTATTTGTCAGTGCAAAATCTAAGAGGAATCAGAAAGAGAAACTGTCCCATTTCACATTTAGGGAATACACAGCACTAGAAGCAGAATCAGATTAAGTAGGATATTTAAAGAATAACTAATTCTGTATTTAAGGAATATAAAGTACTTTCAAGTTAATGATACTGTTATACACATGCTAATTAACATGGTCCTTGTGACCAGTGACAGCTGCAGAATTTTTGTGCAGAAGGGCTTTTGAAGCTACATTTAAATAGCAAACACTGTGCCTTTTAGTAAGCTAATTTAGAGTTGACCAGTAAGTGGAGATGGGTGGGTATATTAAACAGGGTTCTCCAGAGAAATACATTTAATAAGAAAGACACACAGAGAGAGAGAATAGGTTTATTATGAGGAATGGGCTTACATGATTGTAGAAGCTGAGAAGTCCCAAGATCTGTAGTTAGCGGGTTAGAAATACAAGAAAGCTGATAGTGTAGTTTGAGTTCAAGTCCATTGGCCTGAAAAAATCAGGAGAGTGATGGATAAGTTTCAGTACAAACCTGAGTTGGGGTCCTTATTTGAAGGCAGGAGAAGAACAATATCCCAAGTTGAAGACAGTTAGGCAAAGAGAGTGAATTCCTTCTTTGGTAGCCTTTTGATTCTATTCAGACCTTCACTGGATTGAGAGAGGACCCCCCACATTGAGGAGAACACATAATATGCTTTCCTCAGACTACTGATTCAAATATTGATCTGAGCCAGATACACCCATACAGACAGACCAGAATAATGTTTAACCAAATATCTAGGTATCCCATGGCACCATCAAGTTGACACAACAAATTATTCATTATAGTGGAATGTGATTGAAATAATGCCCCATTGTTGTTCTCATGTCTGTGACAAGTAAAATTACCTAATCTCTCAAAACCATGGTTTTCTCATCTGCGAAATGGAGATTATACATCAAACCCTGTCATGCCACTATAAATAGAATGCAAAAAAAAATTAATTATGTAAACTTCAGGACTCTATCATTATAAAGGTTATGAAGTTACTACTTAACCAAAGCAGCTAACTGACCTAAAATTCTTGGGTCAGGGAACCACCTACCAATTATATTATACATGAATTTGTGGTATCATGGAATTTTATTGTATCATAAAGTTTCATGGAAGACTAGATTGGATGATACAAGTCAACAATTCTTAGTCTCACTTGGCACAAGAAAACATCTTTAAACATAAATTATTTCTATTTCTTTATCCCCTCCCCTCATTTTCTTTCCAGTCTTCCCTTGTGATTGTTATTTTCTACAACAATTCAACAAACATCTAACACTCTTAATCATTCAATCATCTGGAAACAACTTATCACTTTGTTTTCCATAAGACCACATTCTGATCAATCTTTTAAATGTCTGACTTTCCCTTTACTGACCCTTTAAAGGATTTCTACTTAACAATGTTTTTCAATTGATAAAATTCTTCAGAATCCCATTCTTGGTACACTTACCCTGAGTGAGCTCTCCATTTTGTTGGTTTCAATTACCACCTATGTGCTGAGATTCTCAGCCAGTGTTTCCAGTCAAGGCTCATTTCTTCAACATATAGAAAGTGAACTAATTATTGTCTACTCAAACCTTAATTCTTGTATATACCCTTGTGTCTCTTTGGCAATTATCCACCAAGTTCTCTTTGTTTTATGTCACTCTGTGCTTGCTTTTCTATCATTACTTTGCCTAAATTCAGCCCTTTTTCTGCTCTTTAGTGGGCATGAGAGCAACCCAACTATTAATAAAATAAAATAAAAACTTAAACATTCTTTTTTTTTTTTTTTGCTTGGCACATTTCAATGACAGCACCAAAGCTCTTCCACCTGACCAACAGGTTTCACTTTAATGTGGCTACTGCCCACTTTTCCAGCATCTTTTTCAACCATTTTCTTGCAGAATTTTATGACTTGTCAGTTTTAAATATCTTATCATTCTACTCAAATACCTAGCATTTGTTCCTCTTGTTCCCTCTGCCCAAAATGTCTACCTTCTCTGACATGAATTTGTCCCAATTCTTATTAAATCTTAAGATAGCACAGACATTATACTACAGAAAGATTTTTGTGACACCTCCAGTCTGGTGAAGGTTTTCTTCTTTTGTGCTAATGAATGTTTCACCTTATTGCTATTGCATCTCATTTCACCAGTGCCCTACTCAGATTGCGAAGCTATGACAAAATTCTATAACTGGTTGCTAATAATAAGAATTTATTTCTCGGGGATGATGGGATAGCTTATCAGGTTGAGCACTTGCCTTGCAACTTTGAGGTCTGGGGATCAAATCTCAGACCCAGCCCATGCAAACCCATATGCTGAACTCGGGCACAACTAGTAACCACCAGGATGGTAGCAAAGGTTGCCACCTTTCATGCAGGAAACCCCTAGTTCAGTTCCTACCTTATGTGTCTCCACATTCACCTTTGTGGAATGAAACTATCTCACAACTAATGATGTACAACTATGGAGACTGTTCTAGGCCCTCTCCCACCCCTCTCTTTATCTCTCTCCTCTCAATCAATAAAGTAAATCTTAATTTTTTAAAATTTCTTATAATTCTGGAAGCTAAGAAGTTTAAGATCAAGCTGCAAGTCAAGTTAATGCCTGGTGAAGGTCCTCTTCCTAGTTGCAGATTGTTAACTTCTTGTTGTATCTTTATAATAAGAGAACAGCAAGCTAGAGCAAGGTTTTGTGTCTCTTCTCATGGGAGCACAAATCTCATTTATGAGAATTCCATCAATTTCATTCCCAGTTTCTAGTTCAGTATATGATCATGAGAGGCTCAGTAAATGTGTTTGACTGTATGAATGAAATTAATGCAAAATTAATCCTAAAGTGCCCAGTAGTCCCTTTTAATTCATAAAGCATAACTAAAATAGGAAAAAAAATGTTCCAAACTTTCAGAAGTTTACCTACCGTGTTTCCCTGAAAGTAAGACATCCCCCGAAAATAAGACCTACTTACAGTTTTGCCTCTCACTGAAATACGTATAAGGCATCCCCCCGAAAATAAGACCTAGCGCATCTTTGGGAGCAAAAATTAATATAAGGCACTGTCTTATTTTCGGGGAAACAGGGTAAGACACTGTCTTATTTTCGGGGAAACAGGGTATTATGTTGTTCATCACTATTCCCAGAAACTTAAAAGACAAATTAATAAACAAAATAAAACAAAATTAGCAAAAACAAAACTCTATGTATTTAATAAACACATATCTGTGTAAATAAATTTGACAAATACATATTATTTCCAAACAATGTCTTATAATTATTAAGTGTTTGTTATTTTGTGCCCAGAAGTTAAGACATTAATATCTGCTTAGTCTCCTAAGGCCATCTCTAACAATTCAGTCCAGCACTCAGACACAAAGCTCAAAGGCTATAAATGCTCAAGTCATTCTGATTCATTTCATTTTAGGAAATATTTATGAAATGTCTGCTCTGTGTAAAAATTTACTTAGATTTTTTTATGGACATAATGATTATTAAAATATAATCTCTGCCCTTGAGGAGTGTACATTATAGTAGGGATGCCTAGATAGGTATACATATACCTATAGTATAAAGCACAATAAACTGAAAGTCATAAAAGTGCTTTAAATAACATGTCATAGAGAATCAGAGGAGCAGATCAAATTAGTAGGGTTATAAAGAACTGTAAGGAGAAGCTAGAATGAATTCTAGGGCAAGACATATCAAAGAAGTTGTAATTTATTATTCTCAGTTTTACATTGGCTTATTATATATGGAAACCATAAGCTAAATACAACTTAATTTTATATGGTAATAACAAGCAGGCATAAAATTTAACCCTGATATTACACTTGAGTTTTTTGAGTTAAGACAGTAACTGTCTCTAAGTGACAGTTTTCTAATTTTTAAAGTGATGAAAATATTACCTGCCTTGTGGTATTATTGTGATTACTCCACATGAACGTACTTAGCACTCAGGAGACATGAAGATTGGATCATTGATGTTTAACAGATTGGTGGAGCAACTATACTTCAAATTATTTATTAATGAATGGTTTTTATTCTGAAAAGAGTATCTAGCATTTTGTCACACTTGGGTTTATTTTGTTCTACATTTTTATTATAGTTTGAATGGAAGACATAGACATCTTGGATAGAAAGTTTGAAGACAATAAAGGAGATTACTAGCAAATTGTTTTCAAGATTTTAGAAGTGGAAAGACTCATAAACCATCTTGATCAGCATCCTTATTTTAGAACTAAGAAAGTAGAATCCAAGATGGCAGACAAGGCCATCCAGAGTGTGGTATCTGAGATCCCAGTGCTGGGCCTTGAAATAGGGAGTAGTGAGTACAATGACCCAAGGCGGAATATCAATCTCTTATTCAGTATGTGGTGAATAGCAAGAATGCGGACAATTGGCTCTGACTGGGGCGTAACAAGGAAAAGACTTGGTGGTTTGGCAAACTTTGGTATTTCCATGATCTCCTCAAACATGAGTTTAACATACTATCTCATATCCTACTACTTTTCCAGAAATAGCAGTCCCTGAACTGGATGGAAGAAACAGTAAAGCTACAGAGGAGTGGCAAAATATGCCTGACCAATCACTGAAGACCTCTGTGGTTCAGGAACATGCCCAAGTTTGAAATTTCTCATCTCATAGTTCTGGGGCTGGGTCCATGACTGGCAATGGGAATCTCCAATCTTATTCAGAAGGACATGATTAAGCATAAAGAGAAATACAACCAATGAATGAGAAAGTCACTGAAGCAGGAGAGAGAAATGTTTGATAGGCTACATTTCTATTTTCCTCTGCTTCAGTTTTCTTACTCATCATACTGCTTCTCCCCCATACCCAGTTCACATAGCCACTCACCCATAATTATTATTGAGTAGCTGCAGTAAGCATTGTTGGGGGTGGGGAAGCAAACAAACAATATTGCTATTGAATTTCTAAGTTAGTCTAGACAGGAAAAAGAAAGATCTAGGCTTTAGAAAGCCAAAATAATAATAATAAATAAATAAATAAATAAATAAATAAATAAATAAATAAATAAATAGGGATAGGAGGTAACTAAAAGTGGGCACATAGTCTTTTTGGTTGCTGGTGATAACTTATCAATAAAAGCTGCTTTCTCTAGTTAAAAGCAAGGAGAAAAAGAATGAAACTGAGTTTATTAAAAAATGTTCATTTGCCATAAATATTTTATGAGACAACGAATTTTTACATTACATTGGAGGAAATATTTGGTCTTAATTATTCAATGTAATTATCTGTATCCAGTAATACCTAATGCCATCACAGGAGAAATAGTTAACACAGTTCCAGAAAAGTGACAAGCCTAAGACACCCATCAGAGGCCATTATGTTGGAAGAGGGACTGAAAATGGTCATCGATCTTGTTAAAGGAATTAAAGTTTTCAGTGTAGAGAAAAAAATATGTAGATATAAAACCTATTCATATATATTTTAATGGCATTGTATGGCAAATCTTCCACGTTGCTTCAGAAGAAAGTATCTGAAGACATTACAAAGGGGAGATTTTTAGTTTGAAATAAGGACAAACCTTCTAAACATTAGCACAGTCCAAAAGTATCTGCCTTGTGACTGTCTACTAAATTACTTTCTAATTTGTTAAAAGTCTTAGTTTTTCTGAATTTGCAAAACTGATAATTATGGGATTAATTACTCCCAATCCAAAAGGATTTAATTTATTTATTGTTCTCTCCTCTTACATTTTAATATAATATAAGCTTTCTTTTATTTTCTGGACTGTAATATAATACTTTGGAAGGGAAAACATAAGCATCAACAATCCTCCTTTCCAAATAAATATAGTAAGAATTTTAGAAATCGTATGTCATTTGCATTTTGAATAGAGAAAGTATTTTATTTTGATCACCAAAGAGATAAAATGCACAGGAGATTTTAGCAAATAGATTAGGTAGGATTCATCCTAGATACAAAGAAATAGCATGAGAAATGAAGATATGTAAAAAAGACCAGATGGAGAACATAAAAAGAAAGTTATGGATAAAAATCAATGAATATTGACATTATTTATGGAAAAAAATGGGAGATTATTGACATTATTTTCTAATATCTGGTGATCTCCGAGAGTCAGAAATTTTGAGTTCTGACATTATTCCTATAAATTATAGGATGACCATTTGTATAAACCAATAAATATTTCTGAACACTTTCTTTGTTTAAGGTCAGGAAAATGAAGTAACCCAGGGCTATCTGGGAGTTCCGAAATAACTATTGTCAGATAGTTTATCCAGGAAAATATAAGTACCTTATCTTATAATAATAATTTTGTGATGAAAAGGAGTTTCATTTTAAAAAAGACATAAAGACTTACACTTTTTTACAAGTGCGTTATTTTATACTGTCAGATTGGTTTGGCTATTTGTCAGAGAATCTTTTGAGACATTAGACCTCATATCAGAACTGTCTTGGAGAGTAATTGTTTGCTTTGGGGTCTTATGGCAGTAATTCTCAAATCTCTGGAGGCAAGGTTATTTACAGAATACAGTGAGAAAATTTGGGACATTGCTAAAAACAAAAGCAGTATCTTCAAGTAACTTTTAGTAAACACATTTAATATTTGCTATAAAATGTATAGTCAATATCAGAAACTTGCATAATATTCTAATAACTTGGGAATGGTAAACAGAGGGTTAGAAAAATTTTATTTGGTGACCAGAAATGTATATTTTTATAATCAGTTTAAAAAGAATGTACATTTTATCACTAGCAAAAGCTGTAAGACAAAAGAAGCTTATTAACACAGAGAAATCAGTAATACTATTAGGTATTTCTCATGCTATGCAGTATTGCTCTCAGTTTGAGAACACTTAAAAAATCTTTTAAAACAAAATAAAATTGAAGATATGTTCACCTTGGCTCACTGATGAGACAAATGTAAATCACCACAAACATGACTTATGGCCAGGTTTCAAAAAAACAAAAATTCTGTCCAGTTTTGCTATATTCTAGTTCCCTTTATGCCCCATATAAGATAGGCTACATCTCAAACATGAGCAGGTCCTCTACTTAGTGAAAATCAATAAAATAAAAAACATTGTATTACAGAAAGAAACTGATTGTTTAGGTAGTGAAACTGGCCTTATAAGGAGGGTATATATTTTATCAACTAAAGTCAAAGATGACCAAGTGAAAATGAATTAAAAATTCCCTTTGAATTTAGGGTTTGGCTTCACTCCATCCCTACCCCATAAAAGTCCATAGACATTTATTGCAGATGAACTAAACATAGTCTCAAAGACAATTATACACAAAAGCACATTCTTTTATATAGGCTTCTGCACTTACTAATGCAGGTGCAGCCACTTATTTTACAAGATACTTATTAATGAATGTAGAAGAGCAGAATCAAGTGATGAGAGTTTAATTTATTTTGGAAGTAATGGTTTGTACAGTAATTATCGAGAAGCAGCCACTTGTCAAATGGAATCAGTAACAAGTGCAGTTGGGAGAGGTTTTTTGCTACACTGTCATTGTGAAATGTTTTACTTTGCCATGAAAATGGACTCCTGGATAATACTTTATGCAGCTTAAAAACAATAACAACAAGAAAACAAAAGCAGAAGCCAATTATGTATGAGAAACTATATGGGCCAGTATGTTTGTGAAGATTAATTGTATTCTCAACTGTTCCTCTTTGTTTTTAACAAAATTTTAGATGGTCTCCATGAGAGATCATACAAATAGTACTTAACATATATTTAACTTTACTCAATGTTCCACTCACCCTTATCCTTATAGGACTTGACCTTGGCCTGGAAACACTGACTCAAGTGTGTGGGCAGTAAAAATGGAGAGTCACAGGAGCATATTCAGGGAGGCAGCACCTCTGGAGATAGGCCTAACAAAAATGCAAGCAGATTATCAAGAAATATAATACCTCAGTGGCAGAGAGTGAGAGGCACACCAGAGAAATCCAGAATATAAGTGATAAGGAAGGTTAGAACCCAGAAAGGAAGGTCCCAAGAATAGCTGCTGGCTAATTAGGGTGCCTGGGGTATTTTATATAGGCATTCAATGACCTCTGGTTTGACAGGGAAAGAGAAGATAAAGATATCAATGGAAAATATATTTTGAAGTAAATGCTTACTTTTATAAGACTAAACAAAATATGAAACTTTTATGTTCTCACAAAATGAAAGGAAGGAAAGAACTTGGGCTCAGAATTGTTTGAACCTCCGCTAATATACTACTTTTGATAATTCCTCATGCTTCACCGGGCTCTGTATTTTCAGTTACACAAACTACACTGAAACTACCAATCAGCAAAAGCACTAACTAGTGGTTTAGCTAAATCAGTGAATTTCTCCATTTAAAAAATTAATGCAAGTTATTTCCTTGTCATTTGTCTATGTCACACTTGCATTCAAGTTAACATAGTTTAAGGAATTCGTAGGAGCAGATTGCAGATAAACTGAAGATCTGATTTAAACCACACCTAGCTCTGGTTGTTTACACATCTAAATTAATTGATTAAATATCAAGTTATAGTTATTGTATGATATAGTGCTGGGGATGTAATTGAAACTCTCTCTTCTCTGGATAATAGCATTTTAAAATCATTTTTAAAATATAAATTTTAACTTTCATTTATGACAAACAGAGTAACAGAAACGAGATTTATGCTCTTATCTGAAAAAGACACAACAAAATGGGTCAAAATATATAAAACAATACTTTTCACCAAGGCTAGTGATCACTGAAAGGAAACAATCAAGATGAGCCATAGAACTACTCTAGTTTGCTGCCTTGAAAGAATTTGGAGGTCATGGTATAGGGAGGGAGAACTAAAGGAGGAATCTAGCAGACTCCTTGAGTTGAATGAAGCTGAGAGGCGAAGGAGACAAAGGCAACTAGAATTTGTAGGACAGAATGTTGGAGAGGAGAGAGCTACCCAAAGGGAAAATTTCTGGAGATCCTAACACTGTCACACTTGAGTTTACACCAGGATACGGATCGGCACCTGCATATGAGGAAGGTACTTAAGGGTGGGGAAAATATACCTGAAGTTTTAGATAAAACTGTACCTATCAGTCTAGGACTAGCACCTGTTCCCTCCAGTAGACTGGAACACCTTATAGTTTAGGGAGATTTGAATTTACAGTTTAGAAATTCTTGCCTCAGTAGTGGGGAATAATTGCACAGCCCTAAACTAAACACCATCTTTTAAAAAAAAAATTTAATATTTATTCTTATTGTTTTTGACAGAGAGAGATACAGAGACAGAGACAGAGAGAAGGGGGAGGGCCCAGAACAGTCTCCAAAGTTGCACATAATCGGTTTTTCCACATAGTTTCATTCCACAGGTGGGCACAGGGCTGCACCGGGCAGGAACTGGGCCGGGTTCTCGCCCCGGTGAGAACTGAACTGGAGGCAATCCCTTGTTCAGCATATAGGTCCACATGGGCCAGGGCCGGGATTTGATCCTCAGTCCCCAGGGCTGCAAAGTGAGCACCTAACCCACTGAGCCATCCTGGCTTCCAATAAACACCATCTTTTAAACCAGCAAAAATATATTTTAAAAATAAGATTTTTTTTCAGACACATAAATGGGATAGAAATTCATTTCTAGAAAAAAGGTTAAAGGAAGTTCTTCAGGCAGAAAGACAAATACTCCAGATGGAAATATGAACCTACACTAAGGAAGAAAGAGAACTGTGTAAACATGTAAGGCTATTTTCTTATTATTTTTAAAAAAATCTTCTTACATAATAATTGCCTCCCTTAAAGAAAACACATAATGAACATTACAAACAACAGATTTTAAAAGTGTATGACAAGAAAAGCATTAATTCCAGAAAGAAGAAATTGACTTATACTATAATAAGGTTCTTATCCTATATGTGAAGTGGTATCATATAATCTGAAAGAAAACTGTGGTAAATGGAATCTGTGCTACAAAAGAAAACTAGAGTTGTAGCTAGTAAACCAATGAAAACAACAGAGTGAAAAGGTACTTAAGAAAGAAAAGAGGGAAAAGGAAGAATACAAATGAGACAAATAGAAAACAAATAACAAAATAGTAAATTTAACCTAACCAAATTACCTAACCAAATTAATAATAGCATTAAATATAAATGATAAACATTCCAAATAAAGGACAGATATTGTCAGATTAGATTACAAAACAAAACCTAAGCATATGCTGCTTAAAGAGAACTACGCTCAATATAAATAAATATAATATTATATAAATACACCGAGTATAAGATAAAAAAATATATACATGCTAATACTAAAAGAAAGCTGACGTGCTTTTGTTAATGTCACAGTAAATTTCAGAACAAGAATATCATTAGGGATAAAGAATTTCAATGCATAATCATAAAATAGTCAAGCATACATAACTGTTAAATGTTTATGTATTTGATAACAGAGCTTATATATATATATATATATATATATATATATATATATATATAAAGCTAAAACAAAACTGATGGTATTTTAAGGACATAGAGATAAATTCATGATTATTATTATTGTGGTTTAATATTTCTTTCTGAATAACTGATAGAACAAAAAGGATGTTCAGAAAGAGATATTAAACCACCAATAAAGCTCTGTTATCAAGTACACAGACATTTAGCAGACACACACACACACACACACACAACACTTACCAAAATAGATCATATTCTGGGTCATAAAATAAATTTTAACAAATTAAAATGAATTTAAGTTATAAAGATTTTGTTTTATGAGATAAATGAAATTAAATTAGTTACCAATAACATAAAAGTCTCTGGAAAATATCCTAAATATTTAAAAATAAATAACACATTGCTAAATAACCCATTAATCACAGGGTATATTGAAAGCAAAATTAGAAATTATTTTGAACTGAATAAAAATGAAAACACATGTAAAAATTTGTAGGATACTATTAATTTCTCTAGAGACAAATGTAGATCCAAAAACACCTACATTTTTAAAAGAAAAGGTCTCAAATCAGTAACCTCAGCTTAAGGTGAAACCTTAAGGAAATAGAAAATGAAGAACAAATTAAGCGTGAGAAATGAAGTAATTAAGATCAGAGTGCAAAGCAGTGAAAGAGAAGACAGAAACCAAAAATAATTTTTGAAAATGAAATAGAAAGCTCTTTCTTTAAAAAGATTAATAACATTAATATATATCCATCAGACTAATCAGGTAATAAAAAATAAAAGATACAAATTAGTAATATTAGGATTGAAAGAAATGACATCACTAAGTATTTTATATATATCAAAGAATAATATGGTAATAAGATTAAAAATATGCCAATAAATTTATTCAAGTTAGATAAAATGTACAGATTGAAGAAATAAATTAAAAACTTGATTCAAGAAGAAATAAATAACATAAATTTCCCTATACTTATTAAAGGAAATGAATTAGGATGTTCTTATAAAATAAACTTCAGGCCCAATTGCTAGTGAGTTCTAGTAAATAGCGAAGGAATCACAAATACCAGTTTCACACAAATTCTTCCATAAAATAAAGATAAATAAAACTCACAACTTGTTCTATGTATCACTGTTACTTTGATATAAAAACCAGACAAACACAATACAAGAAAAGAAAATTTCAGATCAGTATTTCTTGTAAACATGATGTATAACTTAGGTAATGAATAAACATAACTAAAATGAAGAAATTCTTTAAAATTTTTAATGAATGCAATTCAGCAATGTATAAAAGCCATAATATATCATGAACACCTGGGGTCTATCCCAAGAATGCATATTGATTTAACGTTTTTTAAATCAATGTAATTTACCATATTTAAAAACTCAGAAGTCATATTACCATAGATATAGAAAAAGCATCTGAAAACTTCAATATTCTTTTCGGATAAAATTAATAATCTCAGAGTGGAAAGGAACTTGCCCTATTTGATAAAGGATAGCTATGAGAAACCTACAGTAGAAATGGGAAGGAAAGTGATAGGATTGCCAAGGGATAGGAGGAAACTGTTAGGGGTGGTAGATATGTTCTCTATCGTGACTGGGGACATGGTTTCATGGGTGTATAAATACGAGTGTGTTAAAACTTATTAAACTTCACACTTGAAATGTGTGCAGTTTACAAAATGCCAATTACACCTCAATAAAACTGTCTAAGAAAAAAAAGAGAGAATTAGCTCTTTTGAAATCACTGCTACAGCTGTTATAAATTGGAAAATCTTTTATTTGGTTATCTATTGTTAGTTATAGTCTATTGACCAATGTCTGCCTTCGCCATTCATATCTGTCAAAATTCAACTTAAAATTGGATTTGGAGACTGTCATCATCATACTTGTTCTTTTTTTATCTTTGCCCAGAAAATTGCATGTTAGGAAAATCGTCATGATTTGATCTTCCAGCTATAATTCCTCTTCACAAAATTTAGCTGTTAATATTTTCCCCTTATTTCCTTCATAATGAATAAAGAGAATTTATATAACTGCCTCTCATTATATATATATAATTAGTTTCAACCGATGTCTAGTAAACCATACATATATCCATAATCAATGGAGAAAAAATTTAGAAAATGAAAGATTAATCATGCTTACTAAACCTAGAGTCCTAGATAAATCTGCCACTGGTGCATTCTAACTTGATTATAAGATACAGAATATTACTTGTTTCCCCATGCTGTTAAAACCAATCTCTTTGGACTGCATTTATCTATCTACCGATACCTTCTTCCAGCAGTCCTGGTTTTGAAGCATTACCAAATGGAAAGATAGTATTTTGTCTCGTGGTCTGCATGTGTAGAGATTTCTGAGATTTCTATACATCCAAAAGGAAAAGAAAAACTAGAAACTCTCTTTACACTCATCAAAAGTATTGATGTTTAAAAATTATTTACTCCAACCTTAATATATTTCTTCCTTTCCCTAGGAAATTTAGATCTTAAATAGATCTATCATCTGATGAGTTACATGGTTTTAGTTTCCTGTCTTTTAACAGATTAAAAAATGTTAAATTAGTTTATTTAAACATGTACGACTCAATTAAGCTGATAATACATGGTTAGTTAATAAATGGATTTTATATAACATCTTTCCAATTTCTTTATATTGTTCTTATAAAGTTGCAAGATTGCGGAGAGTTAGTGATGCTCCCACAAATTAGTCAAATCTTGATGTTACAATATTATAGATTATGGGATGCCAGGATGGTTCAGGGAGGTAAAGTGCTTGCCTTGTAGCCCCAGGGTCCGAGGATAGAATTCTGGCCCTGGCCTGTGCAGACCCATATGGCCCCAGTCCAGTTCTCTCTGGGATGAGCTTCCCATGTGGGAGGCCCCCCGCCAGGTTCCTGCCCTGCACAGGCCCCCTGCCCTCCTGTGTGGAATGAAACTACGTATGTTGAAAACTAATCATGTGCAACTATGGAGATTTCTCTGTGCCCTTCCCTTTCTCTCTGTCTCTGTCTGTCTCTGTCTCTGTCAAAACCAATAAAGCAAATCTTTTTAAAAAAGAATATTAAAGATTATACAGTTAAATTGAATATTTGCTCATCACTTAATTCACCTGCTTTTCAGTTTCTTCCTATCAATAATAATAATAACCATCACATGCTAAAACTTAATATGTGACCAGTAATGTGCCAAAGCTCTTCCAATATTTTTATTATTTTAATCCTAGAAGAATACAGTGAAATCGGTCTTACTCTCTGCCCTTTGCACACTAAGAAACAGACATCTAGGGAGTTAAAGACATTTCTTGCAGTTCGGGGCAGACTGAAGATTTATGCTCAGGTCTACGTGGTGACACAATCTGCACTCTTACTATTAACCATATTGCCTGCCTATAAAATAAGGAGAATATGAAAATTGAATGAGATAAAAGGTGATGGTGGATAATACAGTGCCTAGAAAATGGACTCTTAGGAAATGTTAGTGTTCTAATGCTATTTGAGCATCCCTCAACAGGTGGTCAATTTATCCTCCATTGGAATTCTTATGGTGACAGAAGGTTAACTATTTCATATTCTGTTCCATTTCTGGATAATTCTAACTCATGGAAGATGCTTTCTTATACTGAGTTGAAAACTGCTCCCCTATAACCATCACCTCTTTGACCTATTTCTGCCCTCCAGTTGGAATATTGATTGCAATTTCATTAAATTTAGAGCTTAATTTAGGGAGAATTGGCATCCTTACAATACTGAGTCTTACTTTGCAAGAATAATTTGAAGCTCTGATTAATTCAGGTTTTCTTCAAAGATATCCTGGGCAGGTGATTTTGAATAGTCTATGCATTTTGGTGGTGCTGTGACATAATAGAAGAAGGGTGACATTTAAAAAACAATTCAAGCTTAAATTCTGGATCCATCGTTTTTTGCATGAGAATTTGACTTCTCTGAGTATATTTCCTAATTGATAAAATGGAAATAAAATAATCTACCTCATATGGTTGTTTGTGAAAATGCTTTGCTGTGTCTGGAACATAATTAACATTAGCCACTATAATTAATATTGATCACCCAGCCTATTTTCTAGCATTAAAAAAAAAGACTTAACACCCTCTTTTGGAAATCGATACTAACATGTCATAGCTTTCACTATCAAAACATTCTTCTCAAAATAATGATAATGGATAAGTAGTTCACATTGCTATAGTTTTCTTTCACAAGATAGCAGTATATGAAAATTTAAAATAAAGCAATGGAAAGTACTGCATCATGACACAGACATTAGTTTTCAATACTAACTTGTACATTTATTAACTGTGCAAGCATAAGTATTTTTAATTGTTTAGGTTTAGTTTCCTTGTCTGTTAACATGGGTGGAAAGAATACTACCAACCCATGGAACTTTTTGAGTATTAAATGAGACTGACCTAATGCTAATTATGGCTGCTGTGAGCATTAAATGAAACAACGCATAGTAAAAGCATATAAAGTAATGGACAGGTTACCACAATTATTACTGTAATTGTTACTCCTTAGACCAAGCTAGATTTATAAAAAGATCTTTAAAACAGATAATGGAGCCTGCATAACAGTGGCTTGCTCCCTTGATATAGGCTGCTCTTTGGGCAAGTTGGCTAATCTCCATAATTATGTCCCTTAACTTCAGAACTATCACTTGCTTCATTCATCCACTCCACAAGAAATGTGTTTTGTTTTGTTGTTTTCTACAAGTCAGACCTATAGGAAGGCAGAACTCACTAGGAACTCTTTAAAAGTCTCACTTTTTCCAGTAACACAAGGGTGTTGTTTCCTGGGGTGAGTCTAAGCAAATATACAACAGGTGACATCTCAATCCCGTCATTTGTGTTTCTTCATGCTTACTTTATTATCTCCTCTGCCCCATTTTATATCTCTTTACCGTTCTATAACTTTATCTCGTGTGAATACTGAGTACTCACTATTGTACTAAGTACTATATTATTGCCATCATTCCTTTTTGAAGCCAATGATTTGATAAACTACCACTCATCAACATGACCCTAAATATCTAGGACTCCTTTCATTTAGAAAATGGAGAGATATAATAGTATTTTTAGTCAAAAGATTGACTTCATAATATGAACATTCTAGATGCTGCAATAAGAAAGAGAATTTAGGGTGGGCCGCCTTTTAATCTTATTTCCTGGGAGATTCTAGACTTAGTTCTAACTAGACAACTCTATCTTTCAACAATTTTCATGGATAATTTGTGCAGAATGTAAAAGTGAAGGTGTTTCATACCACATAAGTAAAATAATTAATATCTTAGCAAATGTGGACCCAGATAATGCTCTTTTGCCTTTCTGCTGAGTGGACACCCCCACCTCCCACTGAAAAAAGAAAAACTTTCACCTAATTATATTAGTTATTGAGTAGAAACCTTTTTAAAGTAGAGACAAACATTATTATTTCATTTTTTATGTATGAGAGAAAGCTTTCTAAAAATCATTATACTTAAATTAATTGGTTAAATACAGTTATTCAAAGCTGTATCCAGAGCCATGCTCTTCTTTTTCCAGTTACAAGCTGTTTGTTCCTTATTATAGTACATTTAAATATTAGCATGGGCTTGCACTCTTATTCCTCCTTGTGTAGAGGAGATATTCCAGGATTCAGAACACAATGAAATATGCATAGCCAATATCTAGATAATTAGTACCTTTTGTGTTTCTACTTTAATAAAGATTAAAAGTCTAATTGGTTAATTTTTTAAAATAGTTGTATTATTCCCCACAGATTTAGTATTTACTGTAACAACTTACCGGAAGCCAGGGGAAACCATTATTTTCCGACTGAGAAACAATGCACAGAAAAAGATTTTTTTTGATGTTAGTTTTAAACACTTATTCTCAAGAAAATAATCAGAATACACAGGAATATAGGAAGGAGGTTAGTAGTTCTAATAGTATATTATGGTTGTACCTGTGTTATTCCATAAATTGTGATTTTAAGCCAAGTGAATTTGTGATTTTAAGCCAATTGTGATTTTAAGCCTCTCAGAACAAAATAGAGGCTCTCATTCATTTAATACTGGGATTCCTCCCCTGCTGGACCCCAACACTAAATCTCAACTTGTTCTCAATTTGAATAAATAAAAAATCTGAGTCTAATTCTGTCCTTATATACAAGTAGTAAATTATATACAAATTAATAGGACAAATAAAACTTTCAATCAAAATGTATTGTAAAACATCTCATTTTCATATTTCATATGCAGTACTATAGACAAATTTTAAACCCTCTAGAAATTTATAGTAGTTTTTTATTCTAGTATACTGAATAAAAGTCTGCTTTTAGTAATAATGAAAACAAATAATTGTACTCTAGAAGATACTTGATTATGTCTTTTTCTTTTAAAATAGGAATTAAATTATTAAAACTTGACAGCTTAATGGGCACAAAGTTGAGAATACATCAATCACATTTTTAAAAATAATTTTCTAATAGGTGAAATTTATTACTGAACAATTTTAAGTCACATGTGAATTTAGCTAATTTTTTTATTTGCTCAATAAAAGTCACAGTTTACATATTGACAAAGATATTTAGAGCCCCACAGAAAGGTTGCATTTACAGATAGGTAAATTAGAAGCTGGCTTTGAATTAATTACTGAGTGAGGTCTTATTCATAGGCACCTTGAAGCAGTGTTACCAGTCTAAAAAAAAGGGGTGGGAGGGAAGATTAATAACATTTATTAGCTATATGCCAGGTTCCAGGCACTATGCTAGGTAAGTTATGAATACCATTTTATTTATTTTTGAATAATATCTCATTAATTTATTATCAACATCACCTTACAGATGATGAGATTAAGGCTTGGAAATAAGAATTAATAAACCCCAATTCACAATGTTAGTAATGGGTAACTTTGGAGTAGTGGACACAGTATATGGTCTGGCCTGGGCTGCTACTGATGTTCCTTGTCATTCCAAAAATTGTTAATTTATTCAGCAAATATATAATGAGATCTTATGATTTTGCCTCTCCACTGCTAGGCTATGGAGATTTTTTTAAATGATAACCAAGAGCATCCCAATTAAACAAGAAGAAATGGACAAAAACATTTTATACTCATATAAAAGCTTAGTATAAGGACAGAAGAAATGATTAAAGATGTGAGATTAATAACAAAATTTTGTAAAATAGAAAAAGAGACCAGTGATAACTGAATTAGGCTTTAGCAATTTCCATTCAAGTAAATTCTTATTTATTAAGGCTCTTCTGACAACTCAAGCTCTTCATTCCTTGGACATTTTCTCTTAGCATTTCTCTGACAATGTCTTTGCTTCCACTTTCCCTGCTCTCTCTTTCTGGAACTCTTTATCTCTTAGAAGTTAGAATGCCGTAGATTATTTTCTAATTAATTATCATATTTTGCTTTTACTATTTTGCTTCTACTTTCTAAAATATTTTTCCAACTTTCAGACTTTTTAATTGTTGTTTTTTTTTGTGGCACATTTTGTTTCTGTATGTTAATATTGCTTTAGTACCTCTCTAAAATTTCTTGTCTATCAATAACTTCCAAGTGCTTTTGTTGACTTTTCTGAAAATAATATATTCTTTTATAATGAGTTCAATATTTTCTCTTCTCTTCCTGAAGCTATTTCTCTAAATTTCTATTTAATTGATTAATATAATTGTTTAATATATCTATTGCTTAATTAATGAGGTTGATTCTATTCCCACTACCAATTCCATAGTGGGAGAGAATATAGTACATTTCTAGTTCATTTTCCATTACACTTACCTAATATTATGTTTCTCTTAATTTAATTTTAAATTCATTGCTATCCCTCGCTATTTCTTTCAAAACAAAAACAGAGATAGTTCTTTATGCATTTAGGAGAAATTATTTTTTCTTCTTAACTCACAGAGAGGACTGTTGCTTTAGATAGCTAGCCAGCAAGAGGGGAGGAAATCTATGAGAGATGATGAGACAAATTCCCTGAGGGAGCCATTCAATTTCCCATCATAACAACCATGTGCTGAATGCTTTGTATTTATTACCCGTGTTTTCCGGCGTATAAGATGACCGGGCGTATAAGACGACCCCCTAATTTTACAGTTAAAACATAGGTTTAGGCCTATATTCGCTGTATAAGACTACAGCCTCGGAAGTGGGGGGTAGTCTTATACAGCGAATATAGTCCTAACCTATGTTTTAACTGTAAAATTAGGGGGTCGTCTTATACGCCGGGTCGTCTTATACGCCGGAAAATACGGTATTTAAATAATCCTCATGATAAACTAACAGTACAGGTATTTTCACCATGTAGAGATGAGGAAACTGAGGCATGGATAAGCTTAATAAAATATGCAATACTACCAGAAATTCAATCTCATCTCTAAATCAGTTGAGAGGTAAAACTCTGATTAACCTAAAATATAAAACTGCCCCTTTCTCTGAGCAGAGAGTTAAAGAAAGCAAGACTGAAGTTGTGTTAGGCTCATCTCACTACTGTTAAAAATGTTTGTGCCCTGAAATGTAGGATTGGGAATGAGAATAAAAAAGATGAAATGTTTATTTTTTTTCAAAAGGAACAGGGGTAATAATCATAGGGACAATATAAGAGCTCATTAGCTCTTAATGAGAAACTCTGATTTATTGATAATGAAGGTTGGCCTCAGTATGTCCAATGTCTCCTAATGTGTAAATGATACTAAAATGGCAATGAAACTTGGTCAAAAATTAAGTTAAAACAAATACAAACAGAGGTCTGCGTACAAAAGAAAATTGGATACATAACAGAGGGTAAGATATAGTTTCAGATTCCACATTGCAACTAACCTTTAAGAAACTACGCTGTCGATTTTGGTGAGATATCAAAAAGAAATTCAGAATTAGCTGAAAAGGCTATTAAAATGTTTCTTCATTTCTATGAGTATATCTATTTGTGCCCAGATTTTATTCATATGCTTCAACCAAAATTATTTTCAATAGATTAGATGAAGATAAAGATTTGAGATTCCTACTGTTCCTATTAAGTCGGATATTAAATAAATTTGCCAAAATATAATTATTGTTGCTGTTCTCACTATCTTTTTATTTTGTAAATATATATATATATAATATATATAT
>PVKE010028839.1:0-20665 GCA_004027555.1 Craseonycteris thonglongyai
AATCAGGATTGTAAGTTAATTTCAAATTCTGAAAGCAGAGATTCAAACTTTCTGGAATGTTATTTTAGTCACATCACCGATATTTGGGTAGGAAAGAAGAGGTAGAAGAGGTAACCTTTTACTAGTTCTCATTCTTGCCTATAGGCTACATGTTACATGATCTAGAAAACAGAGGACAGAAAAGACTCTCTTTTGTTTCTGTTCTAAGAGCTATGCATTCCCTTACAAATTCAGTGCTTCAGTTGTGAGAATTCAGTGCTGAGCCATTCCCCTCCTGAAGGTGGAATAACTTTTTTCTGTCTTATTTGCAAAATGTATTATAACATGGTGTTCTCTCAGAGTTTTGTGATAAGCATCAGTAGCATCTATTTACTTTAAATTGCATTCAAATACATCTATTTCTCAAACCCTCATTATATTTTTTCAGGGTTATTCAATGCTCTTCTCACTGAGCATAATACTGTGTGCAACATCCTTACTTGGTAGCATTGTATAATTCGTACCTTTAACATTTATAAGCTTTTAGGGATTGGTTTCACTAAGGTAACACAGGTCTACGAGCCTCCAGTATTCTGGAATATAGTTCTTCATCCTATTTGGATGGAAATCAGATTGGAAGAAAACAGACATTTTGGTCTGGCAGAGGTGAGTGATACTTTCAAAATACCTGCCAATCCCATTTTTATTTTGAAGTTCACAGTACTTTTGGGAGAAGATTCTTGCCAAAATTTTAAGGAAGCTGCTTGCTTTCACAGAGAACCCTAGGAAAGGGAAGTTGTGTGAAAGGAGCAAAGTGTGAAGTGATGGAAAGCAGATATTTCTACAGTCCTTTACTTGATTTATTCTCAGTCTACTTTTCAATGTGTTTTGGCTAGAAAATTGCCTTCTTTTGCATTTCAGAAAAGACATAGATTTTTAAAAGACATAAGATTTTTACATGAGAAAAACTAGATGCTTGGTTAATTTACCAACATAATTCCACCAGGCGAAGTATCTAAAATCACACAGATATGTGCCAGTCTCGCCAGGAAGTGATGACACTTAGGATATTTCAGCACCTTCTGTGTCCTTTCAGCATCTAGAGCATGAGAACAGATTCACATCTTAGATCTTCAAATCTCAGTGCTCTTCCTGTTGCTGAAAATGTCATCTTCACAGATCTGTTCAGCCGGAAACGTGTCACCCATCTTCAGTTTGATCCAAGGATGCTTTAGGGAATAGTCTTTGATGTTGGACATATGTTCTAAGGATGTATCGCCAAAGTGTGAATTGGGGCTAGTAACACAACTGAGTTAACACCTACATAAATCTTTAGGAGTACATTTCCTCACAGCTGTATTTCTATTTTCACACCTAAGATCCCAACTCTAGTTTGTCAGTGGCTATTGTTTGACAGCAAAATGGCAAATTCAAGTTCCAAAATAGATTATTTCTTTTATATAGGGTGTCCCAAAATTCACGCAAGAAGTAATTTGGATAGAAAACACAGGTTTATAATTAAAAATTGTAAATTTTCATTGCTCAACAATGAAAACGTGTTGTTCTTTCATGTAGCCTCCATTTTTAATAACCCTGAACTGTCAGCTGTCACACTGTCTTTTTTTTCCGTTGGCCACACTTTACCGCACAAATGACGCAAAATTCAAATCTTGCGTGAATTTTGGGACACCCTTTAGAAGTCCTTTGGAAAGCAAGAAAAAGGAGTAGTATATGGGTAAGTGATTTCTGTAGGTAGAGGTTTTCACCACCCACTTCTACACGTATAGTGTTCATATTATTAATTTCCACACAATCTCTTGTAAAGCACCACAAGGAATAAACTGCTTTATATTGACTTTGTGCTTTTTGCGCCTTTGAAGATAGGAAGTAAAATGTTCACCAATCAATGCCTATATTTTTTCTTTTCTTTGTATCTTCGACCATAGTGGCTTTTAGCTTCAGTTGATTATTAGTTAACTTAAAGAGAAAAATACGTTTCACAAGTGTGTGTTTGTGTGATTTCTCAGGTGAAATTTTTCTCAGGTAAAATTGGAGATAATTCGTAAAAACAAAATGAACTGCTGATGTGTGGAAATATCCGTTCCCAACAGTGCTGAGCTAGAATTCTCTTTATGATACTTTGATGAACTCATTGAATCAATTTAAAAACCTACATTGTAATATAACTTTAATAAACAACTATAATGAAAAATTACTAATATAAAAGTTCAATTTAAAAAGCCCAAGTGAAACTGAAAAATTTAGTTAAAATGTGTAAGTTTGAATAATGGTTTAAATTTTGCATTCAAATATGTGTTGGTTTATTCATCAAAAAAGATAAAGTTTAATCAATTTTTTTCAATAATATATACAAAAACTTTACTTCAAGGCTTACATTATATCTACATTGTTCAGTTTATCTAGATAACTGATTTAAAAACTTAAGAAAAACAATGAATGTGAAAAATTGTAAATCATACTCTTCACCACCAGAATAATGAAAAAAATTAGTCAAACAAAAATGCAAAGAAAAGCCAATAGACCAGCATAAAGTTAGAACAAAATTATTATTCTTTACTTGGTCTCAGACCTCATTATTATAGTTGCAGTTTCCATACATGTGAACTATGAGGTAAAGTAAATTCAATCATTCTTCCATTAGTCTGTTCTACCTAAATAGTGTTATGGTAATTTTTAACATATCCATATAACTAAAAAATTAAAACACAGCAAAAACTTATGAAGTGGGACATGATACATGTTTTAAAAGCCCAGTTTGCTTATAGAAACTAATTATAAATTGAACACTTTTTCAACTGAAATAGATAGCTGAAACAAATGAATATAACAGAAAAACTTGGGAAACCACATCTACAAATCTGCTTTTACATATTTTCTGAATTTTATGGTCTTTAGCTCTGTCTGTCATTATACCCTGCCTTGGGAACAGGGAGCATTATTTTATGTCAGCTGTCCTTAGAAAGTATGTGCTACATAAGAAACAAAACTTAGATTATTTTTCACAAAGGTCACTTAACATGTAACTAAACATTAATTTTAAGAAAGTATTATGCTATGGCTCTGATAAAAAACTAAAATTGAAAGAGTACGGTAGAAACATTTCAGTGAGTATCAAACATATTATTTTTCTACCTGCCAAAATATCTCCAATCCTTCTATCTTTAAGTATTGAACTTGCCCTTTATGATGTTAGGAATGTTGACAGGGTGAGAAATATTAGTAAATGAATTTGCTTAAGAACTCCTAATACAGGAAACATTCCTGTTCAGTGATTTCACCTCACTGTCTCATAAAATGTTATAATTCACAGTAGATAAGACGTGAGAATAATTTTTCTGCATTTGCATCAGATCAGTTTTATGTATATGGCAAACCAATTTGATAGTTGTGAATGACAATGCACATGTATAGTCTTTAACTGCTTCCTTCTGTCAGTGGAGCCTCTGATAACATGACTGAGTATGATCTAAATTTATCCTATGAATATGTAAGTGCCTGTGTCATAAAAATGCTTCTCTTTCCTTACAATTCTTGACTGCCCTCTTCACTAAAAAAATTGTCATCAGTGTTCATTTTACACTTGCTATTTGCCGAACATTATACACTAAATTCACAAAAACTCTATCCTTATTTTTCAGATTAAAAAAAGGAGGCTGACATATTAATTAGCTAGCCTGAGATCACACTATTTTGGGCGTGGATGCTGGATTTAAACCACAGTCTTTCTGGTTTCTGAGCCCAATCCTCAAGAGCCAGACAGCAGGACAGGAGTAATGAACAGGTAAAGAGGGGATGTCATTGGAAACATATGTTACCCAGTTTGCACCACAAATGTGCTACTGCTCCTCCATCCTGAGGGATATTCCAACAAGCCTTATAAAGTACGTCCTTCAAAATGTCCAACTGAAGATAAAATGGGGAATTATTTATCCATAGACTTATTTCCCACTGGCCAAGAGTGACCCCAAGGCCATGCATTCAAGCACATTTCTAGGCTATATGTTGTAGAGTACCTAGTGAAAAGCCCTAGGGTTGGAAGCAAGTGTTAGGAGGTTGTGGCTGGGTGAAATAGATCAGTAAACCTGTTCTCAATTGGTCATAGCAGCAGTACTGGAAGGAGAGGTGAAACCAGAAGGCTGCAGTGGTATACCAGAAGATTTTGGTACACAACTTCCACCTTCTCTAGGGAAACTACTCTGAGAACCAGTTTCCAAATGATTCATGCTATTGACGAAATTCAAAAAGGCACGTAACTTTTATAGTCACCACAAAGCCTGTCACAGTGACCTGTAGATGGGAGATGCTCAAAGAAATGTTGGTTTTGTCTATTAAGTTGCATTTTTCAATGTTCTGTGTATTACATTTAACTTTTTATTTGATTTGAAATCTGTATCAGTGCATAATTTATTATTTTCCCTTCTCATTACCAAAATTATACACTGAATAATCCATCTTTTCCCCCTATTGATAAGTATGTCTTCTTTTATTTTCTGTTAAGGACTTAATAGAATCACTTTATTAATTATGATCAGGTCATAAGCATCATAGGCAGTATGGCATGAAAGGTGCTGAACAAAGTATTTGCTCATATGCTCTCAGGAAATACTTGCTCTTTTCTGTTGACATACTGTCTGCCTCTGTCCCTACCAGCATATGCTGAGAATAACTTCAGGAGGAAAGAAGATTCCTGATTAAACTAGTATCATGGCTTTTCTGGAAAGTACGTTCCAAGCTTCATGTTTTAGTCCTCTATCATCCTGTACATCTGTATTTCTTAAATATAACCACCAAAACACCAACCTAAAGCCTTTTGACTTAGAATTTCTAGTCTTCACATTTCCTCCATATGATAGAAGGATTTTTGGAATTTGAATATTTTATAATTGTTGCAAAGAGTTTTTAAGTTATTTTTCTGCAGCCTCTATCAGAAACTTTCTATATTCAATAATTTTCTTAGCATACAAATACCCATCAAATTAGAGAAATCATTATGCTGCACTGATTGTCATATTTGCATATTCTATATAAGGGAGTGAAGACAAAAGGGCACATCTCCTGTAGAGAGCATCATGGAACTAGTAATAGGAAGGATGGCACACTCAGAGATTAATTTCACTGACTGCTATTCCCAAAGCAACAGGCCAAATGGAAGTGTTACTTGTGTGTCCAGATCTTTGCTCACGTGCACACAAAGGAGCACTGTGTCTAGGATATGTAGACTGTATTCCCAGTTGTACTTTGAAAATAAGAGAAACAAAATCTGACATTCAGAAGCATTCTGAATATGATTATTTGAGCCATAGAAACAACCAACCACGTTCAACAACGGAATCAATTCAGTTAGATGTATATAAAGTGGTGAACACTATTACCCAGACAGTTAGCTCAGTGACCAATTGTACAACCTAGCTAAATGTCCATCTGTCCAAAGTTTTTAACTTCTCATACTCCATATGGTCAAATCACCTCATGCTTTAAATATGTTCTGTGCATTAGCAATAGGGTGATGACAATATTTATTAGATTTAAGAGGAATCATGCAATCTCTATTATGAAAACAATTTTATTTTACTTGACAATATGACTATGCCAATTTTTGCAAAGGGTTTTTAACTTAGTATTTGTTTTTTCTGCTGTCTCTATCAGTAACTTCTATATTCAGTAATTTTCCTAGCAAATGACTCAAACAAACAGCCATCAAATTAAAGAAGGCATTATACTATAATGATTGTCATATTTGCATATTCAATGGATGCATTGTTTTATTTCATTTTTTTTTTACAGTTTTAGTGAGAAATAATTGACAGGCCATATAATTTTTAAAAGTCTGTTTTGTGTGTTCAGCCATTATTTCTATTTAGTGGTTAAGAAAAGACTATTTTGAAACAAACTTTAGGACATTTAAATGTTGGTTATTAAGCAATTCTGTTTTAGTTATATACTACCTATTGACATTTAATAAATTAGAAAAGCCCTCTTGAATGTATCATCCAATACAATAGAGGTGATTTTGTCTAAAAAACATTTAAAGGTCCGGAGTGAACATTTGAAGTTTCAGTTAGTTTTAAATTTTTGGTTTAATACAAACTATGGAGAGAGATCATCTTGGAGGCAAATTACTATGGTGAAATCTTTTGTTTTGAGGTAAAAATACAAAAGTGTCTTTCCAAAAAGAAATTGGAAATTTTTTTTTCTCTGTTTACTGTTTCTGCAGGAAATAAAACTAATGCTTAAACCTATAAGGTAAGAATGAAAAAGTGAGGAAAAGATTAAGAAAGGAATGGAGAAGAAGTGACAAAATCATAAAAATTTCATAAATACTAAAAGCAAATAAGTGGGTTTATAGAGTAAATAGAAAGTAATAAAATGATTTTTAATCATTTAATGGTGCGACTCATCATTTCAGCAGTTAGATAAAGAATGAAAGGAATTCATAAGTTATGTTTATTTTCTCCTGGAAAGAATTATGATACATATAAATTAAATTTTGCACAAAATATTTTTATGCACAAAATTTTTCTGGTGGATGCTACCTTCTCAATGAGACAGAAATATGTGGGGTTTTTTTTAATTTACATAAAGTTTTAAGATATTTAGACATTATGGATCTTGATGATTCCATGACAGAGAACTCAATTCTAATTGGCTTCAACTAATTGACTTCAACTATGCAGGGAATTTGAGGCTCACGTAATCAGGAAATCTATTACTAGGACAGACCCTAGTTAAAACTTTATTCATGGGCTCAAAAGAAACCTCTTATGCTAGTTAATTTTAGGGGTCACCTTAACGGGGTGTGTCTATGAGAGTGTTTGGGGAAGAAATTAGCATTAAATCAGTAGACTGAGTAATGTGAGTGGGCATCATGCAATCCACTAAGTACCGGAATAGAACAGCAAAGATGAAGAAAGGGCAGATTTTCTGTCTACGTGAGCTGGGATATCCAATTTCTGCCTTCAGACATCAGTGCTCCTGTGACCAGGCCTTTGGACTCAGATTGGGACTTGTACCATTGACTCTTCTGGCTCTTAGGCCTTTGCATCTGCAGCTATACCACCCATTTTCCTGGGTTTCCAGAAAGCAGGTGGCAGATCATGAGTTCTAAGCCTTCGAAGTCTTGTGAATCAGTACCTCATAATAAATCTCTGTGACTATATCTTCTATCTCCATTTCTCTGTATTCTATTGGTATTTTTCTCTGCAGAATCCTGACTAATAGGCCGATAGAGCTCAATTTTACCTATTTCTGGTTTGGCTTCCTCTGGATTGTTTTCATGATCATGTAGCCTCTTCCTTCATGATTTTAGGATCCCCGCCAGGTAATCCATGTTCTTTTCCCCCTTAATGCAGCAGGATGAACTTTATATTCTCATGTTAATTGGATGCCTAGGTTATGTATTTATTCCTGAACCAAACAGGAGAGCCAGAGATATATAATGCTATGATTACCTGGGACTAGTCAAACGCACCGCTTCTAGAGAAGGGGTGTAGTCATTTTCAATCAGAAGCACGTGAGTAAAGACGAAAGAGTAAGAGAGGGGTACAGAGCTAGCAGAAAACTGGTATATAGTTACTTGTATTAGTTTCCTGAAACTGCTGTAACACATTTCCACAAACTTGTGGCTTAGAACAAACAAAAAAAATACTGTTTTACAGTTCTGGAGGCAATAAACCCCACATCAGGCAGGGCCTTGGTCCCTCTAGGGCATCTAAGGACAAATCTCTCCCAGGCTTTGCCCAGCTTCTGGCTGCTTCAAGTGTTCCTGGCTTGTGGCTCCATCACGCCAATGTCTGCCTAGGTGGCCCCATTGCCTCCTCTTCATTGTTTCTCTCTAAACTCCCTTTGCCTTTTTCTGATAAGAATATCCATGAGATTGTTTCCACCAGAGTAATCTAGGGTAATCTCTTAATTACATCTGCAGAATTCCTCTTTCCAAACATGACACAATTTACAAGTTCTAGGGAATTAGTCTTAATACCTTTGGGTGAGTATATTACAGTTCACCAAACAGTAGAAAATCAGAGTTGGTGACCCTAAACAGTAAATGTCCACCACACTCATCAGTTTTATAAATGAAGGTAAAATGGTTTGATGGATGAGTAGGGGTATCAACTTTGGTAAGTGGGTTGGAATCTTAGCAATGCCCCTTACAATCTTTGTATCATGAGCAATTTACCTAATATAACTGAGCCTCAATTTCCTATATGTAAATGAGAGGTACCACATAGGGTTGAGTGGGAATTACATGGAATGTACATATGTAAAAATTTAGCAGGGAAGCCGGGATGGGTCAGCCAGTTGAGCACTTGCTATGCAGCCCCGGGAACTGAGGATCAAATCTCAGCCCCAGCCTGCGCAGACCCATATGCTGAACTGGAGTGTGCTTCCCATGTGGGAGGCCCCCAGTTTGGTTCTTGCCCCCAACCCCCGGTTCAGCCCTTGGCTAGTGGGGGCATGCCTCCCATGGGAGAGGCCCCCATCCCAGTTCCCACCCTGCATGGCTCCCACCCACCTGTGTGGAACAAAACCATGTAGAAAACTGATGATGTACAACTATGGAGACTGCTCTGGGCCCTCCCCCTTCTCTCTGTCTCTCTCTGTCTCTGTCAAAATCAACAAAATCTTTTAAAAATATTTAAATTAGCATATTACATAATACATAGAACAGAATAAATACTAGCTAACAGTATTTTTCTGATTTTCATATTTATGTATCAGAAATAAAATACCCCTGATCATTTTAGTGCTATTTCCTTCATTTTCTGCCACAAATAAAAGTAATGTAACAGCATGCAAAGAGTGAATAATTAGAAGGTAAGAGACCTGACTTCCTGACCTTGATCTGAAGCCAAAGACAAGTTGTGTCCTCTCTCTCTCTCTCTACAAATGGAGATGAATTTAGACCAGTTTGATCAGAAATCAGCAAACTACTATAACCCATAACCCAAATCCAGCCACATCTATTCACTTAGGTCTTGTCTATGCCTACAGCTCAGTGGTGAGCAATCCCTGAGGCAATGGGTCTGTCCTGCAAAGCCAAAAATAGTTACTGTCTGACCCTTTACAGAAAAAAAAAAAAAAATGCCAATCTTCAGTGTATATGCTTACTTAATTCAGACTTTCTGTCTTAAGTTTTTATAATTCCAAAACCTCACTTTTCATATTCTTTTGGACCAAATAAAGCAACAGATGATGATGCTAATTCATCTAGATCAAGTACCGTATTTTCCGGCATATAAGACGACCGTGCGTATAAGACGACCCCCTAATTTTACAGTTAAAACATAGGTTTAGGCCTATATTCGCTGTATAAGACTACAGCCTCGGAAGTGGGGGGTAGTCTTATACAGCGAATATAGACCTAACCCTATGTTTTAACTGTAAAATTAGGGGGTCGTCTTATACACACGGTCGTCTTATATGCCGGAAAATACGGTACTGAATTATGGAGCCTCGTAGAGATAATATATTTATAGGTAGTATACTTCCAACCAAATCAATTGGTACTTGATCATTTAACTGGAGGAGGACAGAATCAAAACAAAAAGGAAACAGTTCTTTCAGAATAAATGACAGCAGACTTCTCAAATGAGTAAATAACCAAACATCGTCCAGTTGTCTGTTATGATTTTAGCCTAATTAGGACTCATTTGCAGAATAGATATTTTAAAATATAAAATGTTATTTACAGAAGTACCCAAACAATTGCAACATTCTACCTTCCTCTAGTTGCCTAATAGAAGTCTGTTTTAAAGAACGTGTAAGAATAGTTATACCGTAATTGATACATCAAAGTAGCAATTAATTAAGACTGGACTCTACTGGTATTAACATTATAATTGTATAGATCCTAGAGCTCCATGACTGTCTAAAGGGTTCATGCAATGAGAATACCTTTGCCTTAAGATGAATTGTCTTTGTCAATTATGTTAAAGAGATAATGGAAACAACAAGAAAAGAAAACACTTTGCATCATGTTTAATAAGCATTCAATAAGAAATTTTCTTTGCACCTAAAAGGGAATGGTCCAAATCTGTGGAAGCCAGATTCCTCTCTGTTGCCAGGGAGCTTCTTCTGTTCACCCCATTCTGCCAAAGAACACAGTTTTATGTGTATGTATGGATGTAACAAAGACTGGGAAGCACTACACAATCTAATTTTGAGTGGGGAGGGTGATAAATTAATGGTTGACGTTTTCCCAACTTTTAGATATGTGAGGCCCCTTGACCTTGCACTCCTTCTCTTCTAATATTTCTAACAAATAGGCTTCGTTAGCCTAATGAAACAGAGTCTCAGTGTTACTGTAAAACAAAACTGGGGTATATGGCCTAGAGAAACATGGTGGATTCTATCATGCATTTGAGGAAAATATTGCAAAAGTTACTTCTTTGCATTTATTGATTTCTGCAAGGAAAGGAGGTGAAGGGAAGAAACATCCATTCAAATACTCTTCTCTAAGAACTGAAAGTCTCCTTCTCCCTCTGGAAAGACAAATGGAAGGGAATAATTACGTCTTTTAACAAATGTAGATAGAACAATAACAAAACTTTGACCTAAGGCCAGGAATTTGGAGTGCTAGTTCTTTACTAGGTGTTGCTAATTTGGGGATGCATGTTAATTCCTCTTGTCCTCAGGCACATCTTTTGTTATGTATAAATGAAATATCACTATCTTACCTTTTAGGAGGCACCATAACATCTTATGTAATGTGATTCCTTCTCTTCTAAGATCAGTAATACTGTAAAAAGTGACTAATACGTACTCAATTCTTAGGAGAATCATAAGCTCTGCCTTAATTAGAAGAAATGAATCCATCTTAAACATCTTTATTCTGAGAAACTATAGTGGGAAGTGGGATGGTATTATATCACAATATACTCTATTTATAATTTCATGACTCTCTGCTTATAAATGGCACAATAATTTTTGTTTATGGGATTAAAATTGCTTAAATTCTGATTAGGACAGTGTTCAGGAAATCTGACTTTTTCTATTGAAGAGGAAGCTGATCAGTGAAAAGCACAAAGTCTTCTAATGGAAAAGATACCCTGGGAGCCAATTAAAAATAAGCAAACAAACAAAATCCTTGGGTCATGAATTAAAAGATATATTCCTACTCTAGATCTGCTAGTAATCTTGAAAAAAAAAAGTGATAATTATTATTAAAGAATTTTATCCCAGCAAAATTGCCCAAATAAAAATTAATTTTAATTTTCAGAAGCTTATTTTATAATGAAATAATATATGCAGCACCTAACTTCACAAATCTGTTTATGAACATATTAATAAGAAACAATTAATTTTCCCTAATTATTTTCAATGTAGTTTATAGTTATTTAGCTGAATAAATATAGTTAAATTTTGAAAAGATGTGAAAAATAATTTATATAATGAATGTTAAAAGCATTATATTTTTGACACAGACTTATGCATGAATGTCCTAGGAATAAATTATAATATAAATCAGTGTTAATAATTTATTTTAGTTCTATTCCCTCAAATAATAACATTTTTCATAATAGAAACTATCTTAAATTTATTGGTGCTAAAAAAAACATAACTGGTAGGAGAATAAAATCAATTTGTAATTTTTCAGAAATGTTCATCAGAAATGTGGATAGCATCTGCATTAATATAGCATTTTCTGTTTATGCAGCTCTTTTGTTTAATTGGCTGTGAAAAATTGTCATTTATAAGCAATTCATTTTTATTATGATCCACAACTTTGAAGATGTTATAAAAGAAATTATTTTCTAATGCATATTTTTTGGCAGCAGTAGAGGGTAGAGAGTCCTACATATAATATAAAAGAAATGTTGACCCTATCAGATTGAGATGAAGAACAAATGATATATGTATAAAATGATTAGTGGAATTCTGGGGACAAAGCAGCAGTGCAAAATCTACAATTTTGCCATTGGTGGTTACAACAAGATGTGATCAATGTTGAATTAGTAGCAAAGGCTTCAAGGTAGAGATGGGTATTTGAATTTATTGTATTATACATTTGCTCTGTGCAGCTTTATTGATCACCTACTATGTTTCAGACATCGCACTGTACAGTAGAAATACAATGGTGAAAGTGATACTGTCCCTGCCTCTAGTTCAGAAATGAGGAAACTAAGAGGGGGGAAAAGAGGAGAAAAGTTTGTCTATCTCATACGCCATGTGCATGAAAAGATACAAGACAAGAACAGAACTGCTGAGCAATAGCCAGAAATGTAATATTATGTAAATCCCTTCTTAAACTAAATGAGATAAAAAATTTGAAATCAGCTAATCCAGGACTAGCATAGTGTAAGCAATGAGAAAATAAAATTATATTTGCAACTATTCTATGATGCAAATATCTGCTTTTGTAATTCAAACTAATGGACATAAGATGTTAGGACCATACATAGGAAGTATGCACTGCTCTTATTTCATTTTGTGTGTCACTGAATACTGTTATCTGACAGTATTTATTTTGAAAGCTTTATAAATTTGTTATTAGGTATATACTGGAAATCAAGTATAGTGAGAAAATTTAAGTACACAATTGAACAAAGTAAACAACAAATTTTCATTACTATATCTAGCATACTCTAGGTGTTAGAAATCCAAACATAAATGGTATATTGGTCTTACTCTAAAGCAGGGGTCTCCAAACTTTTCAGCCCGCGGGCCGCATTAACTTACAAACAGTAGTTTGGGGGCTGACTGCACACTCGAGGTCCAAATAAAAAAGAATCAAAACATAGATGTTGTTTTTTAATTATTTATTTAATATTATTTTAGTCTCCACGGGTCGTATGAGAGGTCCTCGTGGGCCGGATGCGGCCCAAGGGCCATAGTTTGGAGACCCCTACTTAAGCAATAAGGTGCCCCTGAGCATTTTTAAGGAGCACCAGCCACTGAGGAACAAGGAATGGAACCGATATTTTACTTAAGAAAATAATAAGTATATAATAGATTCTTCAAATATCTGATCTGATAACGTGTTTTATATAACTCAAGAGAACCAAAGAGAAAGCAATTTGCTTCACTATGGAGGTGTCCAGTATTGATGCTAACTGCCCCGAGATTATAGTTGTCCAGCGGTAAGCTTTTTGAACTTTTGTTAAGAATGCTGGAGAACTCTCCTGGAAAGTGGGCCCTGTGTTCCTTATGCCACGACAAGAGCATGTAGCACTGATCAATCAGGGTGCTCTGAGTCCAGGGACCTCAGAATATGTCTCAACATATGTGTAGGGCTTCAGGCAGCCGTGGGTAGTAGGTTAGTATTTTAGCTGAAATATTGTTGTCATTCCTAACATATAACAAACTCCTTCATAAATGAATGACTAGAATCGATTTTTTTCTAAATGAATTAAGTTATATCGCTCATTCATTACAGTTTTTCAGTCACACCTTTGCGTACTTGACAAGTGTATGCACACCTATGTAACCATCACACCGATATAAATATAAAAATACTGCCACCTCCCCTAAATGAGATTAAGAGTGAAGGTACCCCATCTGGATATAGAGTGAAATTAGAAGTTTTGGGAATATACCTCCATCCATCGAGGTCACCATTGTTACCTTGTGCCCTTTTCCAGTCAAAAAACCTCAGAGATGGTATCGCATGTGCCCTCTGTCACTATTGATTACCTTTGCCTGTTTTGAACGTCACATAAATGGAACTACGTGGCATAATATTTTGAGAATTTTATTCATGTTGTCATGTGCAGCAGTAAATTGTTCTTTTTTTACTGGGGTACATTTCAGTTGATTATTTTTTGTATTGATCTTGTATCCTGCTACTTTACAAAATCCAGTTTTATTCTAATTATCTATATGTAGTATATTTTTAATTTTATACTTGTGTAGTTATATAATTTACAAACAAACAACACCATTTCATTTTCTACTTTCTGTTTTTCAATTATGCTAATTTTTTTTCTGCCTTATTGCCCTGATTACATCCCATAAGAGATGAAAGAGACACACTTACCTTGCTATGGATCTTAGAAGAAAAACGTTAAAGATTTTTTTCTATAAGTATGATGTTAGCTATAGGTTCATTATGTGACTGAATTCCAATTGAGTAATGTCTCTTTAATTTCTAGTTTGCTACAAATTTTCATAGTCCCTAAGTAACAAATTTCCTTCTCTTTGTAATTAAACTAATCATTTTTACATTAAAAGATAGAAAGTAGATATAACTATAGCAAAGTGTTTCTTTTTAAAGTGGTAGAATCTCTTGTTCCTCCTCCTCCTCTCCCTCCTCTTCTTCTTCTTCTTTTATATATATATATATTTTTGTTTTTAACCTCTGAAGTAATGTTGATTATGTCACCGCATTTCCACAAAATAGCTCTCAAATCAAATCTATATTAAACATCATCATAGCATTCAACTTTTCATTGGTACACTGGATACTTAAAAATCTATAATTGCTTTTCTCTCTTATGAAATTTCATATTATGTCAATTGCCCAAGTCACTTATATTTTTTTCTGCCCTTTTGTTTTAGAGACATGCAGAGCTAAATCTAATGACGTATACCTGAATACTAATAAACTATTAGTGCTCTATTAAAGAAAACTGAGGGAAAAATTACTAAAATTCTCTGGATGTCTTTTTGGGATGTCCATAGCTCCTTCAATGAGCTATACCAACTGAATGTTGGCCACACCCAACCCGTTCTCCCTTGTCCTGTGTTCATATTTTCTGAGGTGCCCTATATTTTTCATCCTAATAGCATTACAAGCATACTGTTCTCAAATTTGGTGATGATACCATCAAAAAATCGTAAAATTTATGCTGCACCATCAGCATACAAATCCATTGTTATTTCACTTTTGTGCAATGAAACTAATTTGACCCAGAGAGGTGAAGTAACAGTCTAAAAGTTAAACATATTATGAGGAAGGATGAAAATGGAAATCCTGATCGTCTTCCAAACAGGACACCATACTGCTATGAGACATTGCATCTCTCTCAGATTTGGTATGTCAGCATGTGATAAAATTTTGTAACTACACAGAGATAGTACTAAGTCTGAGAAGTTTGTTTTCAAAAAGGTTATCTATTGGTAATTCATACAACTAGACATAAAAAAAAAATTCTAGTCAAAAAGTGTAGGAGAAATTGATTAAATAGTCAACCATAATTTTTTTAGTGCTTGACTTATTTGAAGCTTTAAATATGCATGTACATTGAAGCTTTAATATGCAAACATAAATGTACATAGAGATATTTCCCAACATTATTTGACCAAAGGATCTTTTCTAAAGAAATGTTTAAAGATCATGTATTACAATAAATATCTGGTAGAACACATTTAGAAAAAATTATTCTCTAGAGGTTTAGCTTACATAATCCTCAGAGTAATGTGGCCACTTAATAAAATTTTATTGAAAGAAGGAATGAACATTAAAATTGTATGAACACTCATAATAATTTATACCTAAGTTCCATTCATTATGAAATCATGGTTCAAATAATGTCACCAAGGGCCATCTTGTGGGAAAAAAAGATAGTTTGTCTTAATAATGGTGATTTCTATGGATGGAGATATATTCCCAAATTTTCTAACTTCACTTCATATCCTGATGGGGCACCATTACTCTTAATCTCATTTAACTGCCATGTCATTTAAAGTGATTGTCTTCTAAAAAGAGGAATAGAATCCATTGTTGTATGTGAAACTAACTGAGTTTAAACAGCTACAGAAACACCATCACCTGGGAAAATTGCCTTGTTGTTTTCAAAAAGATACGTTTGTAACAGACAATCCATAAGTCTCTTGTGGCTAGAGAACAAATCAAAAAAATAAATAGGTTAGCCAACTTTAATTTTCCTGGAAGCATTGATTTTTACTTTCCAGTGGAATAAAATATTTTATTAAAATACCAAAGACAAGAAAGTACAATTAGTAACTATTGTTTCTTCTAAGTTTATAAGCAGAAAAAATCATTTAGATCCCTTAATTGATGGCAGGTTTTAGTTTACATTTATAATATGCATCACTATATTTATAATATTTTATGTTTTTATTTCAATTACAACCTTGGAAATAATCAAAACAAGCATTACTTTACCTGTTGGAATTTTCCAATACAGTGAATAATGAATATAATTCAGAGGATAAAAAATAAAGTCTCTACTCTCAAGGAGCTTGAAATCTAATGAGGTAGAATAAGAAGTACAAAAAAAAATAACTATAACAAGCAGAAAGCAGTAAGCCAATTTTAAAGATTTATTTTTTATTGTTTTGAGAGGTGTGTGTGTGTGTGTGAAAGAGAGAAGGGAGGTGGGCCTGAAGTAGTCTCGATAGTTGTACATCATTAGTTGTGATATGGTTTCATTCCACACAGGTGGATGTGGGCCCGCATGGGGCAGGAACTGAACTGGGGGCCTCCTGCATGGGAGGCAAAACTCTGCTGCCATGCCGTCCTGGTAGTTATCAGTTGTGCCACAGCTCAGCACATGGGGTTGCGGGGACAGGACCAAGAATCAAAGCCTGGACCTTGCAATTGCGAGGCAAGTGTTCAACCACTGAGCTACCCCAGCATCCCCTAAACCAATTTTAAACAAGACAAAGCACTTTGAAGTTTTCTGAGAAGGAGAAATATTCCACTGGGTGGAAGTGAGGAATACTGTCACAGAGGTGGGTGTATCTGTGCTGTTGATCTAGTGGTAAAATTAGCATTATGAGGAATCAATTTTGGGTTTTATAGGGGCATAGTACAGAGATCCTGAAAATTATCAAACACTACTTATTTGATATATTTTTTTTATTCTCCATAACTGAATATTATCTTTGTGCATTTGAGCAGAACATAGGGTACATGGAAATATGAAAGAGATGGCGTATTGTGCCCAGAACATGAAGGCTTTTGATTGGTGATTTTATTAAATAGTGCAATTGTCTTGAAAGTTTTTTTTTTTTGTAATCAGAAATGACTATGACATGGTCAGTTTGATCTGTAAACGTTGTTCAGGATGAGGAAATGGAGAGAAGATGAAATGGAAGATAAATACAGTGATTCAAGCAAACAGCCCTTAGTGAGAACTGAACATAGGACTTGTACAAGAGCTGTTACTAAGTGAAAATGACAAACTAGAGAAACTGAAGAGTAGTAGGGAAAGAGGGATAACTAAAAAAATAAAAAATAAACTTTAATTTTCAAGTCTAACTGAAAACAATTTTAAAAACCTTGCTATGCACCAAAATAAGCACTGAAGGGAAGAAAGCCAATTTGTGCAGAGCAGGCAGTGAGTTCAGGTTTACTGATTTTGTTTGACAGGTTGGTGAGAATTCAGGTGTAATTTTTGAAAAGTAAGTTGAAAATGTAGGACAAAAGTCATCCAAGGCAAAGGGAGTAGTTAACTAGTATGGCATGGACAATAGGCAATGTGGCATGTGCACTGGGCAGTCAGACAATTGCTGGCTGTAAGCAGCTGGTACCAGTCAAGACCACTGGAAGATCCACCCTGTATAGATGAAGAAGTAATTGAGGCTGACCAGTGAGGAAGGATATAGCAACAAGGGATGGAAGAAGGCTTTGGGGAATGTTTCTTTAAGGAGCTGTTGGAAGTGGAGTGAATCAGATGTCCAGAGACAAAATGATTGGAAGAGGAGGAAATAAAGTTTGCTAAACATACTCAGTACTGTTATGTATATACATAATAAAATACCCCATCATTCATTGTTTCTCTTTTCCACTTGATTTATACATCTATTCAACTTGTCTTCAAACCACACTGGAAGAATTTGAAAATAACTCACCTTCTGTCTAGGTATTCTCTGTAGTGTTTCAGGTACTGATGGATGTGGAAGATTTAAATTTTGAATTAACCAACAAAGTTTACAAATTAACACATTCTATCATCTCAGTGTCATAGTCATGCAGTTTATGTTAGACAAATGCAACAGATTCTATATTACAGATAAAGCTCAGAGAGGTTAAGTGATTTGGCCAAGCTTTTAGGGCTTTATCCTGGGTCTACTGGTTCATACTTCACTGCTCTGTTCTAAGTGCTCTAATGATTTGCCATCTGCCCCTATTCTGATGGACACCTCAGCTAATCAGAGTTTTCCTAGTACCTACCCCGTGACTGTCTTCACAGTTCTTCACCAGATATGATCGAAACAGGCCCACCTGCCACACGCTACAGAGAGTAAATTGTCAATTCTTCCAGAGAATTATGCTTCTGTATTCTTCCCTCTAAAGACACTTAAGTTTAGGTAAACTTCTAGGAAAATAAGTTTTCTTTTCTTTGGTTTTTGTTATTGTTTTATTGTATTTTTTTATCATAGTGTACATCAGAAGTCTCCAATCTTTTTACCCATGAATGAATAACTAATAATATATACCACCACCAACATCTGAGAAACACATCTACCAAGATGGTAAAGTAGTTGCTGTAGTTGCTGTAGTTGGAGCATCTGAAAGGCTATTCAGGACCAAAATTGCCCTCAAACAACCTTTTAATGAATGTAAGCTAGAAGACCATAATGAATCTCCAGCTCTTCACTCTGTTGACTGTGCTTGGATCCTTTTCTGAACCTTATCAAAAGTATTTAATTGATCTTGTATTATAGGAAGTGTACCCCTTTCAGCTTAGGTAATGCCATCAGAATCATACCTGGAAAGGGACCTCACTTTGAGTTCAAAAAGCCTGAAAGGACCACGACACTGGCACTGGCCCATGGCATCTTTGATTGTGTACTGCCTCCTAAGACACATTTCAGAGTTTTTACTGTAGGCCTGCACTTTTCTGGTAGGTTCACAGAACTTTAAAGTTTTTTAGAGCCATGGGTAGAAAATAAATATTTTAACATATTTTGCTATCTTTGTATACCTACAAGCACATTTATAGGATTATAAATGTCACATATACATATATTTACAGCTAATTGGGTATATTCACCCTGTAGTTTATTTTTAATGTACATGACTCCATAAAATACATCACCGTAAAGTGGGACTATAACACAATTGCCAAATCACCATTTTCATATTCTGATTTAATGCCTGAATATACTGTATATAACACGACATTCTAAACACAACCATAAACTGGTTAAGCAAGAAGGGCCACTGTAGAGGGCTCTATAGGTTATTCAAACTATAGAACTTTTTAGTTGGAAGGCAATAAAGGTCATTGATGTCATTTTATAGATGAAGACACTGAAATCCTAAGAATAAGCTTAAAGTTCCTGCCCAACTTCAAGCTAACTATGATGGAACTAAGATTTGGGACTCCATTTTATCCAATCCTGAAACCAATGCTTTGTCAATCAAAATTGGTTTTAAAAAATGGAGTCATGCGATTGAGCCATCTTTAAACTAAATACTGGATAACAGCTTTTTGGACAAAATGGGTCTGTGCTAATTCTTCTCAATAGGAATTTGGTTACTAAAACATAAAATCCCTTTTATAATCCTAACAGTCATTCTAACTGTACATTTACTGAACATTAATTTCATGCCAAAGATTCTACTAAGAACATTTCATAAACTACCTTCTTTTAATCATCATAAAAATCCTAAGAGGGTATGTATTTTGACCACCATCATCTTATGAACAGAACACAGTCCAAGATAATTCAACGTCCCCAGATCACATACCCAGTGTTGGGAATCAAGGATTCAAGCATAAGCTCATCAGTTTTAAACTATTACAAAAATTTTACAGAGACATTAATAAGAATGAGCATTTAAAAGGATCCAATGAATTTGTTTATTTACAAAGAGATGTTACCACAGAAAAGATGCATTAATAAAATGAAACCATAGAATCATTTTGGGGTGAAATTTAATTATTGTTTATATGTTCATGAGACATTGTTGTAAGGATTAAATAAGACAACTCCCTATCATTATGATGCATTAGATTTGTCATAGTCTACTCTTGACTATTTCTCTACCAAAACAAAGAAGAAGCAAAGAAAACAGAACAGAACCATAAAGATAAGGATTGGCAGACACAAACAGCCAGAAACTAAGGTTTAAAGTCTGATCGTTTTAGGATAGCTGGTGGCATGATTTCCTCACTTAAACTATATTTCCTGTCTATTTTGTTCCTCTGCTTAAAAGCCTCTACCTTTTTCTGTTTCTTTTATCTTTATTTATCTTTCAAGGTGTGTTCAAACAGCTTCTTCAGTGGAGGTTTTCCAAACATCTCTACCTGCTCCTAGACCTGCCGTGTGCCAGATGGAACAAATAATATTAATTTTAACCTCCTCTATTTCATATAGCACTTCCCTCGTGCTTCCACTATACAACATAAAACACACTTGACTATTGACTTACACATTTGTCTTCCTAGTGGACTATAATTCTCTCAAAAGTAGAAACATGTCTTGTTTTACTATTAATATTTAGTCCCTAGCATAGAATTTCCCACAGAGAAGTTGTTCATATTAAACATTTCTGAGTGAGTCAATTAAGTAGAATTAGTTTGTATTTAATAGAACAGAATCATTTCTCCATTATTCAAATCATAACCCCTGAATTAAAGTCCCTGACTTTAACCCATGCCCTATCAGAACTCCAGATATTATTTTTTTTTAATATTATTATATTTTATTGTTAAATTTAATGGGGTGACATTGGTTGGTAACAATCAGACAGTTTCCCAATGGACAACTCCACATCACATCACCCATGCATCGCATTATGTGCCCAGCT
>PVKE010028840.1:0-20659 GCA_004027555.1 Craseonycteris thonglongyai
AGGATCGAATCCCGGCTCCGGCCCAGGCAGGACCCACGTGCTGAACTGAGGAGTTCCCACAGTTCGGTTCTCTAACTGTCTCTGTCTCTGTCTCTCTCTCTATCTGTCAAAAAGTAAAATAGAAATAAATATGCACTGAAGACAAAAAGATAATTTCTCTCTATAAATGTGAAAAGATAAAAAAAAAAAAAAAAAAAAAAAGTAGATCTTCCCATAACAACAAGGTGATAATGACTGACACACACTACTTTTATAGCGTATAATATGTTTCCACATCTATCACTCATTCATTAATTTGTTAAGCCTTTCCTGAGCTCTGCCATGGTCTAGACCTCTACTAGACACCAAGTTTAAACACGCTGGCAAGGTATTCCCTGGCTTTGAGGTGTCATCTTAAAAATCACTTCCCTAGAAGAGCCTTCACTGCTAACTTTATTAAGTAGTTCCTCCCTTATTGTCTAACACAGCACTCTGCTTTTTTAACACTATTTTCCTATCCCAATATCCTTAAGGGTAGGGGTTGTGTTAGATTCTGTCACCTCTGTAAGGCCCTGTGCTCAAGACCTAGCATTTCACAAGGCCCCAAATAGGTGCTCAATAAAACCTGTGAGTAGAAGAGGGGACAAATTAAACTGCTCATGGGAAAGAGAAAATGAAAGATTTCAATGCTATACAGTGTGATGAATGCGAAGGGAGAGAAATGGGTTGAGGGTATAAAAGACAAGTATTTCGTCAGAACGTGTTACCTTCCTGAAGGAGAGCTGTCTCAGGTCAGTACTGTCTGTGAATGGCTGGGTGGATCTGCCTAATTCCAGGGTGCAAAGTAGGCAGGCCCTCTGCCCACAGATAGAAATAAGCTGCATTCCCCCAAATCAGCTTTGTTCATAATAAAAGCAATATTCTGGTCTCTAGATACCATACTCTTGATTGTCTGTCTCTTAAATGGTTCAGAACTTGGGAAAGGAAGAGGCACACTATTTATTGCCCTTTCTCATACCTTTAATGCTAAGTATCCAGCTCGTATGTTATCCTTTTGTTTGCTCTCTGTATCACTTACAAAAATAGATTAAACTGACATGATCATATTTTAGGAAAATACTATTTTTCTCTTTAGGAAAAGGAAACAGAAAAAAGACAAATGGTTTACTTATCACAGCACAGAATTAGAAATTCCAGACTGTGGCTGCCAAAAAATGAGTAAATGGCCAAAAACAAAAATTCTTTCATACTTCTCTTCCTGGGATTCAGTATATTAGTGTGATAAAACTTAATATGTCTCAAAATAAAGGTATAAATTGCTGCAGAATGTAAAATGCTTCTTATCATCATATGATCAAGTCACAATAGCCAAAAGGTGGAAACAACCCAAATGCCTTTCAATGGATGAATGCATAAAGAAAACGCGGTATATTCGTCAATGGAATATTATTCAGCCTTAAGAAGGAAGGAAGTTCTGACACATGGTACAGTATGAACCCTAAGTGAGGTAAGCCAGTCAGGAAAGGACACATATTATATGACTTCACATTTATGATGCACCTGGAATAGTGAAGTTAACAGAGATGGAAAGTAGAATGGTGGCTGTCAGGGGCTGAGGGGAGGAAGAAATGTTGAGTTATTATTTAATGGTACAGAGTTTCTGTTTGGGAAGATGATAAATTCTGGGGATGAATAGTGGTGATTGGTGCACAACCACGTCAATGTATTTAATGCCACTGAACTGGACACTTAAAATAGTTAAGTGGTAAACCTTATGTTCTATATATCTTACTAAAATCATAATTTTTTAATATGATAAAGTTCAGACCATCTGTATAATAAAGATATTCTGGCCATTTGAAGGAGGAATGCTCTGTTCTTAAGTGAAACAGAGAACCCCATATCACCCCATGAAAAAGCATGTTAGCCAAGGGCCTGGGGAAGCTGGAAGGGACACAGTTCAGTGGCTGGGGTCAGTTGGGTGAGTTGTTCCTTTCATACTAGTTTACACGTAATTACCATCTTCATCATGGCTGACGTCATCAAAGCCACTACTGACAGGGTCCTTCTCAGCTGACTGGCCTGGTGCTGTGTGCTTCCCATGTGTTATCTCACTGGATTTTTGGAACATCCTCTAAGGTGGGTGTTATTGTCATTTACAAAAATTGAATGCATTTCCCAACATTACAAATCAGTGCTGCAGCCAGGATCAGCAACTCCAAAACCCTAGATCAGCAACTCCAAAAACTAAGTTGTTGGGTTTTTTTTGTTTGTTTGTTTCGTTTTTCCAGTACTCCCCACGAATACATTTTAGAGACAATTATATGGATAATCTGGAGTAAAGGGAATAGGAATTGCTTCATTTGAGTTCAGTGAGAGGTACTCATGGGATGACCACAAACAGGAATTTTGGAGTGATAATTAATGTGTAGATAAAAAAATCATTAAGGGGGTTAAAGAATAGAATAAAAATGCAAGAAGAGAGTTTCTGAGGGCTAATTCAGTAGGGCTATTTGGGACTGATTGGGGAAGGTGGGGAGAATTAGAGCCAGAAAGTTCAGTGGGGCAAATGTAACAATGGCCACACACACACACACACACACACACACACACACACACACACTTTTTTTTTTTTAATGGGATGGTAAGCGAAACAGCAACTGAAAGGAAAAGTCACTTTTCCAGGGTCATCATGAGCATGAGAAAAATTATTCCTTTAAACTCTGGGTGAGCTTGTAAGAACGCAGGGATTGGTGATTTAGGTAGGCCACTGATTTCTGACTTGGAGTTTATCTTCCTATCTAGACCATGACCAAGAAGGATCAGGAAAAGGAAGGAAGAAGTTGGGTGTGCCATACTTTTGGCTGCTGAAAAATGGGGAGTTTGAAATGTTGTTCTAAAGTAAAGTATTTGATTTAGATAGATTGAGTTTTACTTGTGAAATAGCTCACTGCTGTTCATTACTGTGTAAAATCAAGAGAGTTAAATGAGATTAAGATTTTTATTAAATGTTCTGAGATATTAAAATTTTGGTTACTTGAGGCATTGATATATTAAACTACAAACTGGCATTTACAGTCTCTCTATCAAAGCTGTTAGCCTAACTTGGAGGCGAAGGCCAAACTAATAGGAGTCAGAAATTTAAAGTATGAAGCACAGAATTCCCAAACTGAGAAAGACAAATATGTTTCTCTAACTCTCTCATTTTATAAGTGTGGAAAATTGAGGCCCAAGTAACTCTCCTGTGGTTTTACAGCTCATTAACAGTAGAACTGAGAAAAGAACCTTAGACCTCAGACCATGGACCCTTTCACTGTATCATATTTCTTTTTTACATCTCTCCAATCACTAGCTTAAGCGGGTAAGAATTATTTTCTGAATGACCAACAATGAATTCAATAAACTCATAAGATGAAAAAATAGAAATGCTGGTTCAGCAGAAGTTAATGCCCTTTTTTAAGTTTACCAGCTCATAAAAAAGGGAAGTTACTTCTGCCAGACCCTGTAGAAGGTAAATTGTTTTTAAAACATTTCAGCATTTTGTAAAAGCTCATGGTTTAGATAAAGAGCAGTCCAGTATTAGGGGGAATTATGAATAAAGTCAAGCCTTTCACATAGCTTTGATCAGGATGATGTGGTTTTTCATGTGTATTATGAAAATTGTTCTTCAATGAAGCTTATTTTTATTTTTAAATAATATTTTTATTTTATTTTATTTTAGAAATCCTTTTAGACTTACAGAAAAGTTGCAAAAATAGAGCAGAGTTCATGTATACCCTTAATAACTTACATAACTATAGTTCAATGATCAAAATCAGAAAAATAGACATTAATACAATACTATCAATTAAACTAGAGAACTAGAGACCTTATTTGCATTTTACCATTTCCCTCCTTAAGATCTTTTCTGTGCTCCAGGACATGACCCAAGATTCCAGGTTGTATTTAGGTTCTGTCTCCTTAGTCTCCTCCAATCAGCGCTAGTTCCTCAGTCTTTCATTGTCTTTCATAGACTCTTTTGAGGGGTACTGGTCAGCTATTTTATAGAATGTCCCTCAATTTGGGTTTGTCCAATGTTTTCCCATGATTAGACTGAGGTTAAAGGTTTGGGAAAGAATACCACAGGAATAAAGTGCTCTTATTATTTCAGATCAGGGGTACATGATGACAACATGACTTATTACTGGTGATGTTTACCATGATCACCTGGTTAAAGCAGTATCTGCCAATGTTCTCAACTGTAAAGTTATTGGCTTCCCCTTTGTCATAATAAATATCTTGAAATAATTTGAGATTGCTAACATGATTTTTTCCTCAAACTTTTGTCCACTGATTGTAGCATCCATTGGTAAATCTTGCTGATAGCAACTATTATTGTGCTGTTCTAATAGAAATTTTGTATTCTATTTATTTCTTTTACATTTAATAATTGGAATTCTTCTGTAAGGAAGATTTACCCCATCCTCACCTATATTTATATATTTAATTATTTATTTCTATCAGTATGAATTTACAGATATTTATTTTGTTCAATGGATTATAATCTAACATAATGGATCCCAACTTTTTCCTACTTAAACCCACTTCTATAAATTGTACCCCTTGCTTTTAAAATAACTGTTTTTGGAATGCTGGGATAGCTCAGCAGGTTGAGCACTTCCTTGACAACCACATGGTTCGGGGATTGAGTCCTGGCCCTGACCCGTGCAAACCCATGTGCTGAGCTGTGGTGAAAAAGGTAACTGCCAGATGGCAGTGAGGGCTCTAGCCTCTCAGGAGGGAGGCCTCTGGTTTGGGTCCCACCTGGCATGGCCCCACATCCACCTGCATAGAATGAAATCATGTCACAACTAATGATGTACAACTATGGAGATGTATGTGCAACTGCTCCGGGCTCTCTCTCTCTCTCTCAACCTCTCTAACCTTCTCTCAAAACCAATAAAACAAATCTTAAGAAAAAGACACATGTTGTCTTTATAAATAAATAAATAAATAAATAAATAAATTAATTAATTAATTAAAACAGCTGTTTCTAAATACTGACACTTTTGCTCAGTGACTATCTAAATGTAAAATAAGGGAAATGAGGTAATACGTTAGGAAAGAAAAATTATAATACTATAAGTACAAACCGAAGGGGATGCCAGGATAGTGCAAGAGGTTGCGCTGACTCGTGCAATCCCACATGCAAAACTGGGGTGCAACAGTTAACCAGCCTCCAGGATGGTGGCAAGGGTTCTCACCTCCCATGAGGGAGAACTACAGTTCGGTTCCGCTTTGTGCAGCCCCACATCCATCTGTGTGAAATGGAACTATGTCAAAAAACTGTCTCTCTCACCTTCTCGCAAACAATAAAATAAATCTTTAAAAAAGTATGAACCACAGATTTAATTTCATAACACTCATTACAGTTAAATATTGATAATGATGATTAAGTATTTAACAAACTTAATTTATTGTTAATAATAATTATTTGTGTTCCACAAGTCTGTAATAATTGTTATGCAGATCACTAGCCAATTGAAACTTTGTTAGTGAGATCATTGAGCTTGCTTCGATGTACTTAGTTTTTTGAAATCAGACTCAAAAGATGCAAGATACAGTTTTAAATCTTGACTTACATTAAGCTTGTTGCAATATGTATTTTTTATAAAATTGTAAGAAGAAAAAGCTCTCTCCACTAGTTCAGTATTAGTAAATGGCAAGAAGTATTTCAGTGCCTTCTCACTGACCTGTTCGTATTCCTCACTGACATTTACTCAGAGGTAATAAGACACTTTTTTTTAAAGTCAGTATTTAAAGAAGAATCAGTTGAAAGTTTTATCAACTGTCTTTTTTGTTGATTGATAGTTTGGCTTCTTTGAATAATCCTTCATTGAAGGAATCTGCAATTCAGTTGTTTTCTTTTCCATGTTGAGGGAAGTACTTATAAAAGGACACTGTAAAACCCTCCAGGTGATTTAGGGTATTCTCTTAGAAGTAATTCTCTGATAAGAAGTTGTGCAGTTTCAAGAACTTGAGGCTGATTTCTTTCAATACATGCTTTTCAAAGTCCAGTTTTTGAATCATTGACTCAGTTTTGTTTTGGTTACTTTGAATATGGTGATTGAGCTGTTGTTTTTTGTTTTTGTTTTTTTTTTAAATTTTATTGACAGAGAGAGAGAGAGAGAGAGAGAGAGATACAGAGACAGAGAGAACTGAACTGGGGGAACTCCCCAGTTCAGCATATGGATCCGCACAGGCCGGGGCCGGGATTCGATCCTCGGTCCCTGGAGCTACAAAGTGAGCGCTTAACCCACTGAGCCATCCCAGCTTCCCCTGTTTTTGTTTTTTTTTAAGATTTTGCTTCTGACAGAGACAGAGAGAGACAGAGAGAGATAGAAAGAAGGGGGAGGGCCCAGAGAAGTGTTCGTAGTTGTACGTTATCAGTTTTTGACATGGTTTAATTCCACACAGGTGGGTGGGGGCCATGTAGGACAGGAACTAGGCTGCGGGCCTCCCACATAGAAGGCAGGCCCCCTTGAGCCAGGGGCTGAACTGGGGGGGCAAGAACTGAACTGGGGGCCTCCTGCATGGGAAGCACACCTCAGTTCAGCATATGGGTCCACATGGGCTGGGGCCGGGATTCAGTCCTCGGTCCCCGGGGCTGCAAAGTGAGCGTTTAACTCACTGAGTCATTCCAGCTTCCCCAATTGAGCTGTTTTGAAGTTCCACATTGAGTTTGTTTATTTCTAGAAAAATATCTACTGGTAATAAATATGCAAGACTTTGAAGCCAATCACTGTCCTGAAACTTTGAAGCAAGACAGAAATGATGGTCTTCATGTCTAAGTTCCAAAATCTGTATAAGTAGTTTTCCACACTTTAAACAATCTGGGGGTTCATGGTTGTGATTTAATAAAATTTACAACTTTTACAGCCTCATCAAGAACATTTTGAGTTCACTGGGAAGAGGCGTGGATGCAAGACTTTGTCTAAGAACTCAGCAGTGACTCCATGGTACTTGGGGAGCTACTTCTTTAATTCAGCCACGTAGGCCATAAAACAACCTGACAGAGGGCTGACTACCTCCATCAGTGCATACACCACAACAGTTTGACCAACTAATGTCCTTTTCAATGAAATAACCATTGATTGCATTAAAAATATCTTTGCCTTTGGTATGCTCTGTCAATGGGTAACAAAGCAAAAGGTATTCCTTAACTTTATTTCCTCTTAAGTACTTTGCGATGATGAGCAAAATAGATCAATCAGCAACATCTGCACTTTCATTGACCTGGATGGAAAAGAATTTACTTTTTATAATTCTATAATATCTACTACTACACCTTCAACATTATCAGGCATTTTCTGAATTTGTCAAGACATTGTATTGTTTGAAAAAGAGATAATATTGATTTTTGCGGACATGTTCTTTCCCAAACATACAAAAAATGGTATCCTTAATACAAGAAGAAACTAAATTTTCAGCTATGATGTGGCTTTTACCACATTTAGCTACGTGATAAGCAATGCAGTATGACACCTCAACTGCATTCTCATTGTCTTTCTTTTGTTAAGTTTATTGGGGTGACATTAATTGATATCAATTACATTGTTTCCAGGTATACAATTTTACATTACATTGTCTATACATCACATTATGTGTTTACCACCCAGAATCAGCTCATGTGTTTGATTCCCTCGTTGTCTTTCTTTCCTGACATCATGTATGAAGTAACAGTTGGATACTTTTCTAAGCCCCCAAAATAATGTATTTCTTTTGTTTATACATAGGATGTTTAGTTTCTAAATGGTGCATGAGTGGAGAGTGTTTCAGGCAACTGTTGGATAATGTTTCCCCACACACAACACACAAAGTCTTAGGACAGTCATCATCTCCTACAAATGAAAACCCATATTTAATATATTCTCAGAAATATTTTCTTTTTTTTTTTTTCTGTGTAGTATCTAAGGTATGCACCTTTCTATAATACTATCTTCTGGTATGAGTATACTCAGAGCTACGAACATGTGTTGAGAAGTATTTGGTGATGGGTTACAATTCACATCAAGTTTTGGATTTTTAACCATTCCTGTTTTCAACCACTGATCCATAATTTACATGCTTAAAAATCACCGATAGGAGAAGTCGGGATGGCTCAGTGGGTTAAGCGCTCACTTTGCAGCCCTGGGGGCTGAGGATCAAATCCTGGCCCTGGCCGTGTGGACCTAAATGCTGAACTGGGGAGTGCCCCCAGTTCGGTTCTCACCGGGGTGAAACCCCGGCCCAGTTCCTGCCCTGTGCAATCTCACGCCCACCTGTGGAATGAAACTATGTGGAAAAACCGATGATGTACAACTATGGAGACTGTTCTGGCCCTCCCCCTCCTTTCTGTCTCTGTATCTCTCTCTCTCTGTCAAAAAAAACAAAACAATAAAAAAATAAATTAAAATTAAATAAATACATAAATAAATAAAAAATCACCGATCATAGGGGATAGCTCAACAGGTTGAGCACTTGCCTTGCAACCAACTGCAAGGTCCGGGGATCGAATCCTGGCCTTAGCCCATGCAAACCCATATGCAAATCTGTGGCACTGGGATGGTGGCGAAGTATCTCACCTCCCATGCAGGAGGCCCCCAGTTCGGTTCCTACCCCACCTCTACCTGTGTGGAATGAAACTGTGTCACAACTAAAGATGTGCATCTACGGAGATTGTTCTGGGCCCTTCCCGCTCTTCTCCCTCATTCCCGGTCTCTGTCTCTCTCACTTTCTCACCTTCTGTCAAAACAATAAAATTAATCTTCTATAAAAAAATCACTGATAATAACATTAATAACTGAAACTACATTAAACATCAAATAAAAAGACATAAAACATTCAAATAAAATTGAAAAGAATCACGATTAAAGACAGTGTACTGACTTTTACTCAGCCAATAAATAAACTGATCAAACAGTCTGGGTACAGATGTATTTATGTTTAGGGGAAGTTCTAGAAACATCACACGTGGGTAATTCTGGAATTGTGCAGAATGATTGGTACAAGAGTGGTTTGCAGGAAGGTTTCATTGCCACACCCTCACCAATTGTCATTTGCTAAGTGATGTAATTTTGAAGTGTCTCCATTAATGGTGATTCAACCTTAACATTAATTGTTCCATAACTAAAGTTTTGCATTTTTTTACTTTACTTGTTTTTTTGTCATTACTGATTATTTTTTGCATACCCCTGAATGGCCCAGCATGTACCCCCATGGGTATGCATACCATGACTTGGAACCTGATAATCTAATACTAACATTTATTTTGTTGTTCAGGTTGTTCCAGTTTTAGCCTTTGGGGGCTTCTTCAGATGGGCTCTTGGGTCCTACTAACACGCTATCACCTGCTTAGAGCATATCCTTGTTGTATGGCACGCTCCGGACTCCACCTCCTCCTGCTCCAGCCTGGAATCCATCACTTCTCTAATGAGCCCCAGATTCTCGTACAGGAGAGTAACACATAGAAATCAAGATGTGCACACTAGGTGGAAGCGAATTCTTTGATGATTGCAAAGCTTGTGTCAGAAAATTTATTAATATAGGATTATGCAGTATTTTCAGTAATAATTCTGAAGCAGAACAGAAAAATATATGTGGGTTAGCTTTAAAATAGTATCAAAAGTTCAAAGATGTGCTTTAGGCATGCATGAATGTCAGTTATATCAAAATTGGAAAAGTGCTTTTCCTTCCTTTGTTCTTTAGCAGAAATATTAATGTTCTCTTTTCAATTTCATATACTTCTATTTATAATGTCAAAATAATTGTATCTTATATTTTAAATAATAGAATGATAAAATGTTCAATCTTGTTGATAATCAAAGATAAAGTTAGAAATGAGATTGCTGCCATTTTATGAAAATATTAACAAATATTAAAAAGATTGGTAATATTCAATATTGCTAAGAGTGTGAGAAAGCACGTCCTCTATAACACCTTTTTGACAATAATTGCTAGTATCAATTGAAATATTAAGTGTGCATGTTTTAACAATTTCACTTCTAGAAATAGATATATTAAGGGATACAGGGATAGCTCAACAGGTTGAGCACTTGCCTTGCAACTGCGAGGCCCAGGAATCAAATCTTGCTTGGCCCCAGCCTATGCAAACCCATATGCTGAACTGTGGTGCAACTGGTAACCACTTAGTCCCACAGCAAAAGTTCTCACCTCTCATGCGGGAGGCCCCCAGTTTGGTTCCCACTTCACGTGGTCCCACATCCACTTGTGTAGCATAAAACTGTCACAGTTAATGATGTATCAACTATGGAGACTGCTCTGGGCCCTCCCCCATTCGCTCTATTTGTCTCTCTCTCTCACCTTCTCTCAAACAATAAAATAAATCTAAAAAAATAGATACATCAGAGCCATAAGTATAAGTATAAAAAGCCCTTTGTGTACATTTGTGTGTGTGAAAGAGAGATGGAGATAGAGAGATAGAGGTAGAGAAAAAGAGGTAGAGATAGAGAGACTAAATTGCTAGTAATGATGAAAAACAAGACAAATGTCCATCAGGAGAGGGCCAGTTAAATACTTTTGACTTTATCATGCAGTTTTGGGAAAGTCATGGGTAGCTTTCTCAAAGAAGTGATGTTTCAGTTTTGAATTAAATGATGAATAGGAATAAGGTATGGGAAGTGTGTAAGGTATGCACATGATATGTGTGTGAATGTTGGGAGTAAGGAGAGGACAGCCAAGAAGAAGCCATGCCTATAGCTTGAGGCAGGAAAGAGGATGTGCTGAAGACACAGAGATCAAGAGAGAATAGCTCAAGAAGGAGCCAGAGAAAGAGATGGGAGTGGACCATGCAGAGCCTTGGCATGTTGGGCTTTATGCAGAGGACACTACATATCATGAGCTTCTTCATAGTTCAGCCCTCAGATCCTCCATTGTGGAGCAGAGACTAGGATCCAAGTTCACTTTAACCTCAAATCACTCACTTATTTTTGGCATAACTGCTTCCAAAGGACTCCTCTACCCCTCCTTAGTCATTGGGCTTTCCTCTATCATGTTACTTGCCATATTGAATTGAGATCATCTACTTCTGTGTCAGTTTTCCCATCTTCCAGTGAACTCCTTTCCTTTTATTTATCTTTTATCTCCATATTTAGCACAGACTGACATTCAATAAAGAGCTGTTGAATGAATAAAGTAACTCAACCAATTACTTCTAGAACAAGGTATTAGCCTGGGGTCCAGGGCCTCGTTGGGGAAGGAGATTCATCTGTGGATAGAGTTTGGGGAGGGGGGGAGGGGAGAGTGTCTAGAAACTTAGACAGGAAAAAAAATTACTTTCCTATTTCCACTTACCTCTAACTGAAAATTAGCATTGCCTTCAATCATGAATATATACAACAAAACACAGTGGTATTAGTAGTACTATGACTTTGTCATCCGCAGAAGTCACTGCCATTTTTATATTATGTTAGAGCTGTTGCAAATACTCCAAATTTAATTTACACTCATTACTACTTCAAAAGTTTACTAATTAGTAGACCTGTTACTATATCTTATTTTCAGTGTGTCAATAAAAGAGTAAATCATTTTTAAAAAGATTTACTTTATTTTTTTAATAGAGACAGAGAGAGACAGAGAGAAGGGGGAGGGCCCAGAACAGTCCCCATAGTTGTACATCATCAGTTTTTGACATGATTTTGTTCCACACAGGTGGGCAGGGGCCACTCAGGGCAGGAACTGGGCTTGGGGCCTCTGCATGGGAGGCTTGCCCTCACGAGCCAGGGGTCAAGATGGGGGGGGGGAGGCAAGAACCAAACTGGGGGCCTCCCATATGGGAAGCACACCCCAGCTCAGCATATGGGCCCTCACAGGCCGGGGCCTGGATTCGATCCTCGGTCTCTGGGGCTGCAAAGCAAGCACTTAACCTGCTGAGCCATCCCGGCTTCCCAAGAGTAAATCTTATTATATCATAATTTTCAAATACTTTGATAAGTGCATTTCAACGTAATTGGCTTCCTTGATAATCCTATACATTTTATTTTATGCATTTAAAAACATTATTCTGAAAGGGAGTCCACAGGTTTCTCCAGACTGCCAAAGGTGTCCCTGTCACAAGTGGTTAAGAACCCTGCCCCCGAAGCATAGCATGTACAAACATTTATATCACACTCTCTATAATGAAGGATTGTAATGTAAATTGCAAGTGGCACCACTCAACTCCTTTTCTGTCAACCAAGTGTCCCCTTTTCCTCTCTCCATCCCCCAGTTCAGGCCATTCTGACCTCTTTTCACTCTCTCATTTGGACAAATCACTTGTGCTCATGCTTTCAGTTCTTATTTCCATAAGAACAACTATTGAATATGAATACCCAGCCTGACATCTCTCTGAGCCCTAATCACGCATTAACAATCATCTGTGTTTTTCTTGTGTGTCCAACGTTATCTTGAGTTTTTCATCTTTCGCCAGAAACTGCCTCTTTCTCCTAATATCTCTCATTTTCCCAAGAGCAAAATACAACTATCAACTTTGAGTGCTCTCTTAGCTTCTGCTAGTCAGACAACAAAACCCATTAACTCTCCTAAAGCTTTGAGTTTCACAGTGTTGAATTGTTTCTATGATGATTTACTTCACAATACTTTAATATCAACAGTGTGATGTTCCCTGTGCATGCCCTAATTAGACACCCACACTGTAGAGGGTGATTAGTTAGAATCTGGAGTACCCTTTAGTGGTAGTTACAGAAGCACTTATTATAGATTTACAAATCAAATGATACGATGTCTGAGATTTGCTTCAAAATAATTCAGGAGGAGGAACAAATAGATAGGAATACGGATAAAACAAGATGAACTTTGAGGTGAGAATTGTTGAAACTGTGATGGGTAATATGAAGGGGTGTCACTAACATTATCTGTATTTTGTATATATTTGAAATTTTCCATAATAAATAGTTTTGAAGTATAATTGCGTATTTTTCATAATTGTCATAATTGTCAATTGTTATATGTCAATTGTCATAATTGCAATCTATACCAGAGTTTCTGTCTAAATATAACAGATTGAGTATGTGCCACCTATCTTATTTCCTGAAACCTCACTAAAATGACAGTAAAGGTAATTTGTTTTTTAAGATTTATTTTTATTGTCTGTGACACACACAGAGAGAGAGATACAGAGAAAGAGAGAAGGGGGAGGGCCCAGAGCAGTTTCCATGTTTGCACATCATTGGTTTTTCCACATAGTTTCATTCCACAGGTGGGCACGGGGCTGCACAGGGCACGAACTGGGCTGGGGGTCTCACCCCGATGAGAACCGAACTGGGGGCACTCCCTAGTCCAGCATGTGGGTCCGCATGGGCGAGGGCCGGAATTTGATCCTCGGTCCCCAGGGCTGCAAAGTAAGCACTTAACCCACTGAGCCACCCCAGCTTCCCCAGTAAAGGTAATTTTTAAGAGGCATAAGCACATAAGTTCAAAAGAATGGAAGAAAAGATAAAAATTTTGGAGGGTGTATAGACAATGGGTGAGTGATAAGAAATTAGAAGACAAAAAATGGTGGGGGGAGACAACCCCATTTTATACTACAGAATCCCTACCCCACCACCATCTGTAAATGACTACATCAGATTCCTCGGGAAGTCAGGGTAGAAAGGGGTAGGTAAAATAAAGATTGGTTGAAAATCTAAGAAGCAGGTAGGTGCCTATATTACCTACCCTATTCTGGTAAAAAACTAGAGATTTGTTCCAGAGGAAATAAAACAAGGTTTGGACTGGAAGATACCAGGAAATGGTAAGACACACCGTAATGTCAACAGAGGGATTAAATGCAAACTCTCTGAGTGAATGTCTAAATCTCTCCTTTCAAAATATTCAGATGCATCCTGTGCTATCAGTTTCAGCTTCCTAAAGAAATCTCACCTGGGAGCTTCACCTGCTCCAGACTGGTTGCCCTCTGCACATGGCAAACAGCCACCAACCTGGGGTCTCTCTTTACATCTTCCAAAGGACCAAAGGAGACCCTCTCCTTGGAAAGGAGATGCTAGTTATGTATTTTCCTTATCTTTCCTCTTCTTAGTTTACTTCATCTTTTGGTGAAGCACTTTCTCCAACAGGTTTCTGAGACAGAGAGCATTGGTTAGCTCTTGCTATAATATGCTACATAGCAACCAACCGCAAAATCTTAAGTAGGCTTCTAGCCTTCAGCATGAAGACTAGATTCAACTGGCCTTCATTTAGACTACTAGTAGTCCTGACTGGTTATAAGAATCATCTCGGATGCTTGTTCAAAACAAATTGCTGGGACCTTCCCTAGACTTTCTGATTAGAGGCTTCAAGGCAGTGACCTGGAAATGTAACAAAACTACTCAGGTGATTATCTGACAAGTATGAGAAACACCGCTGTAGTTGTTAGTTCAGTAAACTCAGGTCTTCGAAATCTACCCCAGGCATGAATAATGGAGCCACTTGGGGAATGTGATAGACTACAAATACTGCTGATTTCAGCGACAGAGGTGTCTTACAAATCTGAAATTTTAACAATCCTGCCTACCCAGGGTGATTCTGAAATACAACCAGGTGCCAGGGGACTGATGTGTTAACAGAGTGTTACCAGTTAATTCAACTACTCATGCCTTTCATCACTTTGCACTGATTTTGATCTTTACTGTGTTCAGGATACTCCCTGCTATTTATGAATCCAGAGAGAAAGGTGGGTAAGTGATGATCCCTTGTTATAGCAGCTTCAGTCAGGAGCGAAAGACAGGTATACAAACAATTAGCTATAAGACAATGCTTATCAGAGTTTAGTAAATTTGACCACAATCTGATTAGGATGTCTGTTGGTTTGAAACCCAAGGAGTTCCCCTGGTGAAAGATGAAACTGGCCCCCATACACAGAAGGCAAGGTGAAACCAAAGAGAAAGGCAGGCTACTCCAAATTGGTAAGTGGAGGGTTTAATAAGCAAGGAAGCAAGTGCACTCATGAAACTTGTCTTGGGGGGCTATAAGACAAGTAAATCTCTGCACTTGCCCACCAGAATCTAAAGAGTTTATGCAGAGGTCTTAATGGCATTCAGTCACATATGTTGTGACTGACTGATGGTCTCAATAACATATTACTTTCTCAAGGTTTTGTCCTTGAAGTAGCTCCTAGTGTGGGAACAGCGGGTGGAAAGTATATTCCATAAACAGAGGAGGGAGCAAGGAGCCTCTAATTGCCTGGGTGCAGCCTGTAGGTCAATCAGCAGTCATATCTTCTCAATGATCTCCAACAGTATCTTTCCAGTTGTCACACATAAACTTACCGAGTGACTATTGTGTGTTAGGTACTATGTAGATGGAATCCTTGACACTCCTCCAAATCCGTATACAGTAGATTCTCCATTAACCAGAACTCAAGCAACTGGCACGCTCAAGCAGCCAGCATGATTTTTCTTGCTGGGGGCTGGAGAGAAATTTTATCAGTTGCTTGAGAGTGTGTGTCAGTTGCTTGAATTCTGGTTAATGGAGATCTGGCATTTACCAATTAACTGAGAATCAGTCTACTATATGAATTCTGGGGGCATGATCTGATTTTTTGGTGGCTTAACTGTAAAACAATCTGAATCATGATGTCTGGTTCTGATATTGTGTTCTGTGGAAAATTACTTAACCACCTATCATTCACTCTCTCTCTCTCTCTCTCTCTCTCTATCTCTTTCTCTCCATTTTACTTCTGGTGATATTTGGAAATCTCAGGATATTTACTTAAAATTCTATTTAAATTCATGGAATGTTACTGTCCCACTCAGGATATTTGGAGCTATTTGTCTGTTCTAGTCTCTTCTTACATTATCATTCTATCTATCTATCTATCTATCTATCTATCTATCTATCTATCTATCATCTATCTATCATCTGTCATTTATTTACATCTACTACATATAGAGCAATAGATATCTATATCTGTATCTACTCACTGTATAAACACACTGAGAGTAAATAAGTGTGTTTATGTGTGTGTGTGTGTATGTGTGTTTAAGAACACAACAAACATTCTTCTTTTGGACTTTAGAGCCAGAAAATTAAGTCCACTTTGGCTCAAAGGGACCACACTAGAAAGTCTAATTGCTTTCATGACTGCTTCTCTTTTTGCTCATGTTGGATTTACTGTGGCTTCTCAATTCTACATCACAACCTCAAAGGTCCACCATCAGTTCACAATAATATCTTTATCTCTCAGTTTACATTCTTGAGAAACATAAAATCTAAGTGACCCATCTTGTCTCAGTTTTGTCAAAGTCTTTTTATTAATCAACCTCATAAGCTCCTGGTCACAGTATGGATTGGTCCCTTTGGGTTAGGTGCCCTCTTCTGGTCTAATTAGCTATTGTGGAAGATGGGTGGAATGAACATTAATTAGCACACTAGGCTGCCCTTTTGAAAGCTGTGAATGGAACAGTTTAAATTAAAGTTGGATGTAACAGAAAAATTACCAGATATATTGATTTCTCAGCCTTAGGTTCTCCAGATCCTACTTGAGAGATTTCAGGCAAACCACTCACTATTGTTGAGTTTCAGTTCCCTCATCTGTAAAATTGGTATAATCATACTTATCACATAAGTTTGCTTTGAGGAGAATATGAGATGAAAGGGGTGAACAGAAACATTGAGCCTGTTAACATTTTAGGCACTCAACAAAGAACTACAATTAACATTCAAACATAATGCTAAGTGTTTTACAAAACAAAAATTCTTAACTCTCCAAACAAAAATTCTGTTTATTAAATCTGAATTTCCTTTTGGTCAGAAAGCTTATGAGGAATAATTTTGTCTGTAAGCATACTGTGCTTTCTAAATTTATCATTTAGGGGAAGCCGGGATGGCTCAGTGGGTTAAGCACTCACTTTGCAGCGCCAGGGACAGGGGATCAAATCCTGGCCCCTGCCCGTGAGGAACCACATGCTGAACTGGGAGCTCCCCCAGTTCAGTTCTCTCTCTGTCTCTGTATATCTCTCTCTCCCTCTCTCTCTCTCTCTCTCTCTCTCTCTCTCTCTCTCTCTCTCTCTGTCAAAAATAAATAAATAAATATTTAAAAATAAATAAATAAATTTATCATTTATAGAGGACCCATTACATAAAGCTTAAGGAACACATCAGCCACTTTGGAGTGCAAAGCGAAGAGAAAGTGTCTGAAGCAAATGAGAGCCTAAATGAGAAGTGACAGCATCTAATGCAAATCAATTAGGCTAATAATTTGAAAATAGTTCAATAGAATATTTAATCAGATGCAAAGTTGCCAAAAATCTGTAGTTTCTGTCAATCCATGTTCCATACTATTCCTGAAACGGTTTCTAGGTGCCAGTTACTTCGGAAGCAAAGACTCACTCACTTGAACCCCCTCAAGAGAAAAAGTATTTATGGTAAGCCCACATGGACTCACCTGGATCAGAGGCCCCTCCAGGAGCCAGCGCCTCTGTCTAGTTATCATGGCCTGCATGCTACTGCTACAGCTGCCCTGGCCTCCTCTTCCTACCAATGAGCCAACTTAGTCTCAACCTTGTATATTTGAACTTGGAACCAGTTTGGCTGGCTTAGTAATGACCATAGCCCCTATTGACCAGAACAGCCATTTTAGGACACCTCAGAAGCCTATCTGTGGATTGGCTGCCTTGGGATCAGATCCTCGGATCATTCTCATCCATTCATGGTCAACCCTGATGCAATCAGTGCAGGGCAGTTCTCTTGATTAAGGACTGTGGGCAGGTCAGGAGGAGAAGCGTGGAAAGTACTATGTGTCTACCTGAAAGACATGGTAAGCATACATATATTTTTTAAAGATTTATTTTTATTGTTGGACAGAGAGAGAGAAAGAGAGAAGGGGGAGACCCAGAGCAGTCTCCACAGCCGTACACCATCAGTTTTGACAGTTTAATTCCATAGAGGTGAATATGGAGCCGCGCAGGGCAGGAACCGGTCTGGAGGCCTCCTGCATGGGAAGGACACCCCAGTTCAGCATATGGGTCTGTACGGGCTGGGGCTGGGACCAGAACTCAATCCCGGACCCCACGGCTGCCAAGCAAGCACTCAACCTGCTGAGCCATCCTGGCTCCCCTCAGCATACATACTTTTAAGAGAAATTGAGTTGTGGCACCCCTTTCTCATCCTTTGTTTTTTCTTCTCAAATTCTTTGGGGTTTCCACCCATCATGTATGGTAGAGTTTCCAATAAGTAATACTTAGATGCTTCTTGGTCTCACCCAAACTACCAAATCAGTGCTATGAGAACTAGAGCTAAGAACTTGCATTTTTTCTCTTTTTTTCAAAGTTCCCAAAATAAGTCTTATTCATTTTCAGTAGCTAATACACTAGCTGGTAGAGTTAAAATTCAATAAATGTTTGATGAAAACATAACAGAATAAGATTTTCTTTTTAAAGATTTATTTTTATTGGGTTTTGACAGAGAGACAGACAGAGACAGAGAGAGACAGAGAGAAGGGGGAGGGCCCAAATCAGTCTCCATAGTTGACAGCATTAATTTTTCATATAGTTTCACTCCACAGGTGGGCATGGGGCTGCACAGGGCAAGAACTGGGCTGGGAGCCTCCCGCATAGACTCTGGCAAGAACTGAACTGGGACATACCCCAGTTCAGCATATGGGTCTTCCTAAGTCGGGTCCTGGATTCGATCCTCAGGCTCCGGGGCTGCAAAATGAGCACTTAACCCGCTGAGCCATCCCAGCTTCCCCGAGATTTTCTTAAGCTATCACAATATGTGAAAACCTCCACTTACTTTCTTGTCCTGAAAGATCTCCCTCATTTCAGGTCTGTTTTCTTGAGTCCCCCACTTGAGGGACATTGACAGCTCAGTGTCATATATACTGGGCTTCCCAGGTCCCGTTCCCAGTCTCACACCCAGCCCAGGTGGAGAAAAGATCAAACTCCCAGATTTCTCTCTCATTCCCCACCATCCTTTGCAAACACCTGCTCCGCACACTCAAGTCTGTAAGATTATCCTACAGTCTATAAGCACAGAGCAGGTTAAATCCAGATTTGGGGAGGAAGGGCTCCCCTAATGAAACATAATTCACTAAAGCATATAGCCCTACAAGCAGTTAATAGCAGGAGACTGCATCTCCTCCTGAAGAATCATATCCCTGTCTTATCCAAGAACAATGAGGATAAATTTGCTTATACTATATGCATAACTATAAGATCCCAAAGTAGATCACACAATTTCTCCAGAGTGATCTTTTTTTTTTTAAGATTTATTTTGATTTTTACTGTTTTTGACAGAGAGACAGACAGACAGAGAGAGACAGAGAGAAGGGGGAGGGCCCAGAGCAGTCTCCATAGTTGACAGCATTAGTTTTCCATATAGTTTCACTCCACAGGTGGCCGCAGGGCTGCGCAGGGCAGGAACTGGGCCGGGAGCCTCCCGCATGGGCCCTGGCAAGAACTGAACTGGGGACCCAGTTCAGCATATGGGTCCGCATGGGCCAGAGCCGAGATTCGATTCCTGGTTTCTGGGGCTGCAAAGCGAGGGCTTAACCTTCTGAGCCACCCCAGCTTCCCCAGAGTGATCTTTTTTTAAAAAAAATAGTGTTGATAATCATCTTTTTAAAAAGCTACCCCACCCTCACCCCTAAGAAAACCTTCCATAGCCTTATATTAGTTAAATGTCAAACTTCACACTTGTTACCTTTCCACGAGTTGTTCCCCTGTTTGGAGCATCACCCCCTTCTCTAAATGGAAAATTCATTACCATCCCCAAAGGACACAACTTAGAGCTGGCCTTGGCCTCTGCCTCGCTCCACAGGGCAGTGTGGCCCAGCATCTGTGCCGCACAGGAAGCCCGGCTCCGGGATGAGCTGTGTCACTGTGCATAAATTATTTACTGCCTCTGTGCCTTAGTTCCCTTGCTTGTAAAAGTTGCTGCTACCCTGTGGGCTTGTTCTGATGTGCTGTGTAATATGAATAAAATTCTTAGAACAGTGCCTGGCACATAGTAAGTGTGAACTAAACATTAGCTCTTATTCATACATCTGTTGTAGCTTTCAATATTGTGTAAGCAAGCTTCAATGAGCTTCTTGTTGAACACTACGAGATCCTGGGTTTTTTCTAAGCCAGGGGTACAACTCAGTCTAAAGAAAATCAGGGCAACCGCTTTTTATATCGGGGTTTTCAACCTTTCCTACCTGTAGGGATTGTGCTTTAAAAAAGAGTCTCTGTACCCCCATTCAAGACTGCATAAACCACTATGTGTTTGTAGGTGATCGTTTATTTTTATTCTTTCTTTGAGGTAGTATGTTTTTTAGTCAAACTATGGAATGCACGTTAATATGAGTTTCTTTGTAAGGATGATTCACATTTAAATAAGCTTACTTATTAAAAAATGTTTGTGTTGTCCCTTCCCCTCCCCTAGAGCATGAGCTCAGATGTAAAGTTGAGTCAAATATATCAAGGGTGGCCAACAAGTTGATCGTGGTCGACCGGTGGATAGCGAGGCCAATTTTGGTCGATCGTTGATCGCTCGCAATGTCTGGGGTGGAATTCCGTGTACCATGGACTTTGAAGCGATTGTAGAAGACAGAACTTTCTAGCAATAGTTTAATGCATTCTGGGAATTTGCCAAGGTCATAAATTCCTAGAATTCTGACAGCCTGACACTGTGATCTCCGCCCACCCAGACAATACATTTTGACTTATGTGTTACACTTGTCACC
>PVKE010028841.1:0-20651 GCA_004027555.1 Craseonycteris thonglongyai
GTCTGCGAGGAATTGATTTATTCTGGTCTCTGTGCAGTAAAACCTCTTGGCTAATGTTAATATGTATTTGCAGCTGCTCCCCAACACTAGCATCACCGCCTCAGCTCCACCTCAGATCATCAGGCATTAGATTCTCATAAGGAGTGCGCAACCTAAATCCCTCACATGCACAGTTCACAATAAGGTTGACCACCTATGAAAATTCAATGCTGCCACTGATCTGACAGGAGCTCAGTCAATAATGTGAGTGATGGGGAATGGCTGTAAATACAGATGAAGCTGCGCTCCCTCTCCCGCCACTCCTATTCTGTGGCCCTGTTCCTAACAGGCCACTGGTGACCACCAGTCTGTGTCCTGGGGATTGGGGACCCTTGACCTAAAGCACTTCTTGGAGCTGCTTTTTAAAAATTACCTCCGGAATCTGTGACATTATTTTAACTATCTTTTTTTTTTTTTTTTTTAAGATTTATTTTATTGATTTTGACAGAGATACAGAGACAGAGAGAGACAGAGAGAAGGGGGAGGGCCCAGAGCAGTCTCCATAGTTGACATTAGTTTTTCCATATAGTTTCACTCCACAGGTGGGCGCAGGGCAAGAACTGGGCCGGGAGCCTCCCACATAGGTCCCGGCAAGAACTGAACTGGGGGGCACACCCCAGTTCAGCATGTGGGTCCACATGGGCCGGGGCCGGGATTCGATCCTCGGTCCCTGGGGCTTCAAAGCGAGTGCTTAACCCATTGAGCAATCCCAGCTTTCCCTATTTTAACTATCTTGAGTGACAGCAAATCATCCTGCATTGTAGATGAATTGGATCTTTGACAAATTGCCAGAAGTTGTTCAGAGGCAATGGTGATTACAAGACCAAGAAATAAAACATTTGGTCTGAGATGGAGTATCAGTGATAAAAATAATTCCGTTTTTCTTATGTGTCTGACTCCAAGCACACTTCCAAAAAGATTTTTAGCAAAGGCCGCAAAACTGGAATAAGGCTTTTTAAGGTGGTTCTTTGAAAGGATATCACACTCATCCGGAATTCTAAGGTGTTTTTAAAAATTAGGCTTTATTAGTTCTAGCACATCTTCTGTAAGGATGTGCAGTATGTCTTTCTCCAAAGTTCAGGTTGACATCATAAGGTTGAGATCACAAATGCATGTTCAGTTATAAAACTATCAGCCAGTTACACATTTAATTAGTAAGTATTGGGTGCCGCATATATAGCTCCCTGTGCAGAGATGGGAAGTAACATTTAGAATCAGAATTTCATGTCATATGATCTGCTTTAACTCATACAGCATTGTGTAAATTATTAACTTCAAGCCACAAAATTTGTCCTGTTCTCTGTCCTGTGGAGAATTAATTCGGGAACCTGAGAGCTCACTGCAGTGCTCAGCCTTCGCCATCTTCTGCCCCGGGTATGGTGGCTGCCAGATGACAAATACTGGTGGGGAAAAGAGGACACAGTGGTGTAGCAGGTTTCACTGTAGTCCCAGAACTTGAGGCAGCCTTTTGTGCTAGATGGATGGGGAGCAGGACAGAGATTCCTTTCTTACGTGGCAGCACTCGATCTGAGCCCGGGAGCATAGATTCTACTGGTGGAGAAGTTAAGATGCATTTCTGAGATGGTTGTGTTATCTTTGGGAATTTATTTCCCTGACTTTCCTCATCTCAAGACACAATTTAGGCTTTCTTAGAAATCATATTTTGCATTTGCTCTGCACATTTTAAATAAAAGAAGCTCTAGTGAAGGTGGTCTTACCATGGAAAGTTGTGCAGTTGCTTTGTGACCAGCGAACACAAGCAATGCATTTCCTGGACTAGCCAGGCCTCTGATGGAAGGAGGAAGAACAGGTGAGTTACATGCTGGTGCTGTTTCTGGGGCCAGGGACAGAGGCTTTTGTGTCCACAGAGGGCGTTTCCCTTTAACATTACACTCAAGCCTGTTGGCTGAAGTGGCTGGCTATAAGGTTTCAGAGCTGGGGTTGAAGAGGATCCTGGTGTCCTGCCAGGAAGGACACTCTTGGGGTCCTCTTACAGCCAAGCTCCTGTTTCAGGGGTGGAGATTTCAGTCCTGCCCTCCCAGTGCTGGAGCCTCTACTGGGCCTTCAGTCTACACAAGCATGTGTGATCTGCCCTTGGGTGCCCCTGGCTCCTGTTGGCTAGGAGATGATTGTCCCAGTAGGCTTATTCTGGTGGCCCAAGGACAGCATCAGAGGAAAACCCAAAGGACTGTACCTGCAGCGAGATAGGACTTAACCTTTGTTGCCTTCCCCTGGCTTTGTAATTTTGTCCTTGTCAAAAATACAAGTCCCAGCCTCTGCTTACTGACCATTTGCTTGCTTAATAGTGTTCAGGGACTACTCTGTCCTTTGTCCATTTTGTCCCAATTAAGTCTGTGAGCCTCAGAGATAGGCCCTGCCCATCTGCCTCCCTGAAGTGAAGACCCAAAGGAAGCTGCCTTTTGTGGGGCTAAAGCTCAGCCAAGAATCCCAGTGACCCTCAGTAGGGAACCTGGGTCACTTACAACTTCTGGTGACCTAGCAACCCATACCTCTGGAAACAATACCCAACCTGGAAAGATTAGTGAGGGACTTTGCTCTCTGATGAGGCTATTTTTTTTTTTTTTTAATGTATTTAAGTGTACTTCTCCAGGATAGTTCCTGGGTTCTCATGTGAGTTGCTTCCTAGTCCCTTGAGGTTTGTACCCTGTGGTAGTTGGCTTTTTATGTGACTATCAGGAGCTGGACCAGGTGTGGGATACGACACATAATTTCACTAGGAAGGAGTCTTGAATCAAAACTAATTTGGAGGTAATTAAGCCAGACAGCATCCTAGTTGTTGAACTCAGCCAGAGTCAGGGACTTGCCTGAGCATCCCTGTCATCAATGAGAGGTGGTCATGTCTCTAGCATAAACTGTCACCTCACCCCTGCAACCATTGTTCTCTCCATTCACTCTCCCACTTGGCAATTGCTGCACTATTGATTAAACTCACTGTGTTTTGTGTCACCTATACCAAACTCTCACTACCTGTCCAGACGCATGCACAAAGTCCAACTCTTCAGGCCCAAGTCTCTGTGGTCCTCCCAGGGGACTTAGTGCTGAAGAGTCTCCCCAGTACCAGGCCAATCTGAGGACTCTTAGATTGGACCTCGTCTTCTTTGGGTAGGTGGGGGAGAATGATGATATCTGCAGTGGTGGTGGCAGAGTGTGTGTGTCCTTTTTCTGAGCAGAGCCTGGGGGTTGGCCAGGCTGCAGTGGTGACTCTGTCCTGTTCAGTTGCAGGCCTAGGGCATACTGTCTGGCTGACAGTGATGAGGAGTCCTCCAGTGCTGGCTCCTCCGATGAAGATGATGCACCAGAGCCCAGCACAGGTGACAAACCACTTCTCCCAGGGACCGAAGGGTGAGTGAATCCAGCTTCCGTGATCTCCGGGGGTCAGGGCAGCAAGTTGGTAGTAAGCTTTCTCCTCTTCCTCTGTGGTCTTCCTTTGTCCTTCACATTGAGTGAATGGTTTTGCTTTAACAACCCAAAGTCAGTGGCTTGTTTAAATTCCAGCCCCAAAGCAGAAAGACCGGTTTAGCTTTCCTAAAGAGGGTCCCAACCAAAATGGCTTTCTCAGGCCATTGGAGTAAACAGTAGAATCAAAGGGTGGGCTTATCATAAGGAGCACAAATTATACAACACTGCCCTCTGGTGCTTGGTGGAGAGCATTACACCCCCTTCAGTTGGGTCACACTGGTTTTGTTGAGCTGCTAGTTCCTTCCTACAAAGTTGAGAAGTTCAGGTGATTTTGAGAACGTGGGTCACTTAGCTGATATTTTGGATAATAAACTTCATTTCCAGGGCTCTCTTTGCCTGTGGCTCAGACTGTGAAATGATCAAAGTACTTAAACAGCTTCTCTGTACATCTTTTAATATTTAGTGAGTTGAAGAAACTAAGAAAATATCAACCTATTCAGCTCTGAAATCCTATAAAAGATGAAAAGAGAATCCAAATGTTTGATGAGTTAGTTCTAAAGTTTGTGTGAATCATTTAAAATTTACCTGCTTGACCTTCTTAGGAATGATTGCTTTTCCCTGCACACATAAACATAGTATTTCTGACATTCTGGAACTGTGGAGGTTTTGGTTTGTTTTTGTGGTTTTTTTTGACAGAGAGAGAGAGAGAGAGAGAGAGAAAGGGGAGGGCCCAGAACAGTCTCCATAGTTGCACATCAGAGAGAGAGAGAGAGAGAGAGAGAAAGGGGAGGGCCCAGAACAGTCTCCATAGTTGCACATCATTGGTTTTTCCACATAGTTTCATTCTACAGGTGGGCGTGGGGCCACACAGGGCAGGAACTGGGCCAGGGTCTCACCCCAGTGAAAACTGAACTGGGGGCACTCCCCAGTTCACCATATGGGTCCACACAGGCTGGGGCTGGAATTCAGTCTTCGGTCCCTGGGGCTGCAAAGCGAGCACTGAACCCACCGAGCCATTGTGGCTTCCCCTATGGAGGATTTTAAAGAGCAAATTTTTTCTCTTAGGATAGTCTTTTGGTAGATATGCTCTTTTTATTTTTATTTATTTATTTATTTTTATGTTTTTGCAAACTTAGTTGTCAATATGCTCTTATATTAAAGAAAAAAGTGCTTGCTTTCTTGGCCTCTTAGCATGCCAGTTTGGTTAAGCATTTTTCTTTAGAAGTTCCTCAGCCCTTTAAAAAGCAATTGCTACTCAAAGCTGGTATGACACCACCTAAAAGGCAGCCTGTAAAAAAATTGTGTGTTTTGTGTCCTTGTTGCTGCAGTTTGATTTCTTATTACCATCTAGAGATTGGGGGGGGGGGAGTCTCTAAGAGGACAATGGATTTATATTCAGTATTTGAGGGCTATAAACATGGATACCGTCTCAGCTTGCCCTACAAGAACTCTGGTGCTCTATTGTCAAGGTTCAGCTCTGCTATGTTTACACCTTGTCTAAAGTAGTAGTTTTTAGCTGGGGGTTATTTGCCCCCAGGGGACATACAGCAATGTCTAAAGACATTTTTTATTGTCATGACCGGGGGTCATGCTAATGACATAGTGAGTGGAAACCAGGAATGGTGCTAAACACCCTACAATGCACAGGACAGAGAATTATCCAGTCCAACAAATAATTACCCAGTCCAAAATGTCAGTAGTGCTGCAGCTGAGAAACTCTAGTCTAAAGTAAGGTGAACGAAGAGTTGCAAAGTTTTTGTTTATAAAGAAGCAGAGTTTCTACTAACATCTATTTGTGTCCCTCATTTAAAGGTATGTTGGCGGTCATCGAACCAGTAAGATTATGAGGTTTGTTGATAAAATTACCAAGTCAAAATATTTCCAAAAAGCAACAGAGACAGAATTCATTAAAAAGAAGATTGAAGAAGTCTCCAATACACCCCTGCTGCTAACTGTGGAAGTACAAGAATGTAGAGGAACCTTGGCGGTCAACATTCCACCTCCTCCAACTGACCGAATATGGTGAGTAAAGGGGCCCCCTGGGATAGCAATGGATTCTCCTTGTTGTGTGACCATAAAAATCCTAGCCTGCTTACCCTTGACATCATGGAAAGAACCTTCTCCAGGGCAGAAGCACTTTCAGACGTTTTTCATGGAACCTTAATGTTAGCTGTAAATCCAATTCTACTTTCTTTTGTGAGTGGTTAATTCATTTTCACATGTTAGGAAGAGTTAAGGTCAATAGGTGAAGTTTATGGGATGAGCTGTTTCTATTCTTGATCTTTCTCCTTTCTGAAGGCAACTCGTTGCACCAGTAAGAATACTGTCAGTTATAGAGCTTTTATTCTCTGCCTGTCCTAAGCGGTAACTCCACCTGGTCAGTCCTCACAGCTCCTGTGGACGTAGGTGCCATTGTTATTCCCACTTTACAGACAGGGATCACACATCCAGCAGAGTTCCAGGAGGTTAGGGAAGGCTTCCCTGGGTGAGACCTGGATGTTAAGGAGGCAAGAGCACATACACTTGGTAACTGGCAGGGGATCTATCCAAAGAGTTGTCAGTGGTTCTCACCTCCATCTGCATATCACAGTTACCTGGGACTTGTTAAAAATGCAGCTACGCCCAGCCCAGCCCCCAGGATTCAGGGATTGGGGGGCTGAGCCAGATTTGAGGATCACTGAAATAAATTAGTCATGGATCTAGCAGAAGAAAATCACTGTCCATGAATCTCAATTTAAAATTGACATTCCAAGTCCTATAAAATGTACATAAGTGGATACAGGGATTGCCTACGAGATTCATTGTGCCGTAAGTACACTCATATGAAAAAGGTAACTGTTTTGTCATAGAGGGAAACCAACAAGCTAGTACACACCCTTAGTGTTCAAAAGGGTTTGTATTATAGGAATGATCCGAAGAGGATTTTTTTTTTTTTTTTTTAAGATTTATTTTAATTGTTTATTGTTTTTGACACAGAGAGAGAGGGAGAGAGAGAGAGATACAGAGACAGAGAGAGAACTGAACTGGGGGAATTCCCCAGTTCAGCACATGGGTCCGCACGGGCCAGGGCTGGGATTCGATCCCTGGTCCCCGGCGCTGCAAAGTGAGCACTTAACCCACTGAGCCATCCTGGCTTCCCCCCGAAGAGGATTTTTTAATTGACTAACCATGTAATGATGACATTGGTATTTTCCAGTAAAAACATCAAAATACTATTTTAGATTTTATTTTTTAAAGTAATATTTTCATTGGGGAAAAAGTGGAAAAATTTATAATCTTACCATCCAAAAATAACCAGTTAATACCTTTCTGTACAGTCATCCAAACCTAATGTAAAAATGTTTTTAGGGGATGATGAGATAGCTCAACAGGTTGAGCGCTTGTCTTACACCCATAAGGTCTGGCGATCAAATCTGGGACCCGGCCCATGCAAACCCACTTGCTGAACTGCAGCACAGCTAGTAACCACCAGATAGCAGTAACAGTTCTCACCTCCCATGTAGGAGGCCCCTGGTTCAGTTCCCACACCACATGACCCCATATCCACCTGTGTAGAATGAAACCATGTCATAACTAAAGATGTACAACTATGGAGACTCCTCTGGGCCCTCCCACCTTCTCTCTCTCTCTCCCTCATCTTCTCTCAAAAAATTAAAAAAATAAATTTTAAAAATATACTTAAATACTGATTGATACATTTCTTCTTCTAAGCTTTAAGATTTGTCAGTTATGGGGAAGCTGGGATGGCTCAGTGGGTTAAGCTCTCTCTTTGCGACCCTGAGGATCGAATCCTGGTCCCAGCCCGTGTGGACCCATATGCTGAACTATGGTGTGCTTCCCATGCGGGGGGCCCCAGTTCAGTTCTTGCCCCCCGGTTCAGCCCCTGACTGAAGGGGGCATGCCTCCCATGCAGGAGGCCCCCAGCCCAGTTCCTTCCCTGCGAGGCCCCCGCCCACCTGTGTGAAATAAAACCATGTTGAAAACTGATGACGTGCAACTATGGAGACTGCTCTGGGCCCTCCCCCTTCTCTCTGTCTCTTTCTGTCTCTGTCAAAAACAATAAAAAAGATCTTTAAAAAAAAAAAAAGATTTATCAGTTATAAACTGCACTGCTCAGTGGGAGATAAAATTAAAGGCCTTTAGGGTAGTGCTACCTAACACATGCTCAAATGCTGAACTATTTGTTATTGATCCACAGAGATAAGTTTAGATATTGAGTGTTTAGAAATGTTTATAGCAACTTGACATTTGGATTTTTTAAAACATTGGTCCATGACAAGTTGAAGTTTTTAGTTTGTTGGCACACAAGTTTGGATACTTTACCAGCAGTTCTGAGTGCTAGCCTGCTCCTTTGAGAAGCCATGATAAGTGTGGTGTGGAGTGTGGAATAAAAAGCAGGTAATAGAACGTTCTTTGTTTATATACTCGTATATATATTAGGGATGCAGGGAATATTGACTCCAGTTTTCTCAGTGGTCTCATCTTGGTTGTGAGATTCATTGCCTTTCACTTTCTTCTTTATAGACTTGTATATATATATATATATATATTTTTTTTTTTTTTTTTTAATGATTTATTGTTTTGAGGGGTGAGGGAGGGAGAAGGGGGAAGGGATTGGAGCAGTCTCCATAGTTGTACATCATTATTTGTAACATGGTTTCATTCCACACAGGTGGATGTGGGGCCATGCAGGGTGGGAACTGACCCATGGGCCTTCTGCATGGGAGGTGAGAGCCCTCATTGCCATCCTGGCAGTTGCCAGTTGCACCGCAGTTCAGCACATGGGGTTGCACAGGCTGGGGCCAGGAATTGAACGATTATGAAGCAGGCAGGTGCTCAACTGCTGAGCTATCCTGGCGTCCATATTTTGGGTTTTGTAACATATATATATATATATATATATATATATATATATACACACACACACACTACTTTTATAAAACTAGAAACCCAAAAAAGGTGGTTGCCATTTTAAGGAGAAGAAAAGCCTAGACTACAGACTTTTCCAGTGGTGCTTCCTGGATTTACTTTGTCAGAACTGTTTTCAGTTCATCACAGCCCTACACACCCACAGTCCAGACACACAGGGAGTTCACAGCTCATATTTGCTGTGCTAAATTATTTCTTAGAGGGATTTTCAGAATACAAGAACATTTAAGTAGTGATAAAGGCCTGTGTAAATGAAGAATGTTTGCTGTTGCTACTTTCCAGCTTCCTTCCTTTCCTTCCAAATGTTATTACTTGTCTTCTTTAAAAGGTATGGTTTCCGGAAGCCACCATATGTGGAGCTGAAAGCTCGGCCAAAACTTGGGGAGAGAGAAGTGACTTTAGTTCATGTGACAGACTGGATAGAGAAGAAACTGGAGCAAGAGTTTCAGGTAAAACGGCAGTGTTATCTAGTGTTTCACACTGAGTCTAAAAGTTCTGGGTAGAACAGAGGTTCTGAACTTCATGTGGGTTAGGATCCTCCTTTGAAGATCCTCATCCCAGAAAAGTACACATATGATCAGACATGTGTCAAATTTCAGGTGATTTCAAAAACCCTGGAACTCACCACAGAACCCTGTTAGTCTCCAGAGGATACCCAAAAGGGGTCAAGGAGCAAAGTGACTATCTTATACCAGTAAGCCTGGCAAGTGTTAAGCCCTCTACCTACTGGGGCTGTCTTCAGATTTTGGGGCGCCTGGAATTGGCCAGCTCCTAGCACCCACCTATGGTTAAGGAAGTTGCTCCAGCCCTCATGTGATAGCCACCTTGCTCTATTTGTTCAGTTCTCATGGAAACCCTTCTGTGTGTAGTTACCACCTACCCGGACAGTCCAAAGATGTATCATGTCTATTCCTCCCCTGTGGATCTTCTCTGGTAGTTTTGGAGTTTATGCTGAGCCAGAACTCATTCTCCAAGCCTATCTTCTGCATTCTGCCACCAAAAGTTAATAGCAATGTAGCTGAGGCCCAGGGATGAGATATTTCTATCACATTTTTAATCAGATATCTGAGGCACAGTTGTCTTCAAGGTTTTATGGATTAGCAAACAATTTATTTGCTTTGTACTGAATTTCACCTTTAGAAGAAGGCCCATATTTTTGCAGTGGTATATTTTGAGTCATTGCCTTTAAAACTATATTTTTATTATGTATAAGCTATATATTAGATATAACTGAAATCCAGTTTTTGGAAAAGTTAATGTTATCACCAAATGGAAAAGTACTTTGAACCTAGTTAGGGGAGAGACACCTTGTGCTTTCAGTCCTTTTCCTTTTTCTCTCTCTAGATCCTACATTAGGAATTTGAGTGGGTCATGTCTTTTAGAGGTATCTGGGTACAAAGAGCAAAAGAAGTGATAAGGGGGCAGAGATTGGTGCCTGGTATTTTTGAGGCAAGTTGAAGGATAACTGCTTAATTTTCCCATAGCCAAATACCTAGGAAAAGTTTTTATATGATTTGTAAGAGTGCATTACTGAAGATTGAATGCACACCAAAATTCACCTATATAAAACTAGTTTATAAACAGGGACAGCACCATTGCTATGGATCATAGGTTATCTTTCAGGTATTCATTATAGTTAATTTCCTTTTCATACCTAGCTTTGTCTGGTTCTGGGGTTTGTGTGTGTGTGTGTGTTTTAATTGTTCTTATTTTACTGATAAAATAAAATAGATAAATTCATTTGGAATATGTTCAGGGGATCGTAATTTAGAAATATATGAGCAGCTTAAGCCAGTGCTCTTACAATGGAGTCCACTTATCAATTCATGATTTTATTATATGTCCATGCACTTATGTGATTCCTAAAGTTTCTAAATATGGTAGAGGAATTAGTTCAAAATGTGTAGTAAGTTGTTTTGTGTATACTTTGAAAACTTGTTTAAAGCCTAAATTATCAAGAGTAACTGATAAAACAAAGCATTCTTCCACATGGCTGTTCTTTTTTCCTACAGAAAGTTTTTGTCATGCCAAACATGGATGATGTTTATATCCCTATAATGCACTCAGCCATGGACCCTCGCTCCACTTCTTGCCTCCAGAAAGACCCACTTGTGGAGGCTGACCAGCTGTGATGGGTGAAAATCTGATGTTCCCAGTATTATGAGATCTAGCTCAAAGGTGTGGGGTTCTTGGCTGCCATCTGTGCTGTTGCACTGGCCTTTCCTTGTGCCACAGCTTCTGCCCTCTGCTTGCCAGTGCCCATTCCACTGTGAGGTGTCATTCCACACGTTCAGTGACTGGTGTCTGGATTGCCTACTGCAAAGCTTTGACTCAGCGAAGGAGACAGGAAAAATCATCACAGTGGATCGAGAGGTTACAAATGACTCACACCATGGCTTTTTAGTCTACCAGTTTTTGTGGCAGCAAAAGAGCACATTAAGAGCAAAGCTACAACTGGAAGGCTTCCCTTTGCCTCAACTCCAAAGCTTCTCCTCGGGCAGCCAGAGCACAAATGGAACATTTTCTCACTTCCCATTGGTCAATGCAGCCTTCCACACAGTGTCAGTGTGGTAACATGTGGAGGGTGGGGAGTGGGATTTTGTGAACTGTTTCATTGGTGATAAATAGATATGCATAGCAACTTACTTTTCTTCATATTAAATTGTGCGTTTTGGAAGCAAGTAGCCATAGAACATGAACATACACTATCAGCTGGGGTAGGGACGGTAGGATTTCTGTGAACATTAGGCAAAGCCATGAGATCAAACCATCCCAAGCCTTTCACCAGTGAGGTACAATCACCTGGTTCTAATGAATCCCAAATGGTTTCCTGACATGAGCATATGTGAAAACATCAAACACTGCACTTGAGTGGATTGGGTGGGGCCAGAAAGCCAGAGCCACATATTTCTATCTGGCACTTCCAGTGTGCTCCAGAAAGCGTTCTTTAAGGCTTCTAAATGCTTTGTTACCCTAATTGCTTTGGGATGTTTTGTGGGCAATTTCCTTTTCTGAAGGCCAAAACAAAACTGCTACTACCATCATTGAGTCAAGACCAAGTTTGCTCAACATCAAACACTACATATCTCAAAATTAACGTGACATTTCTTCAATGTTGCCAACTTTACTTTGTGCATTTGTGTCAGAATGTTTAGTTTACAAGTGTGGAGGCTCTATTGTATAATTTGCTTTGAGAAGTACATTTAAAATGATTTGTTTAAAGCTTCATTCAACATCAAAATTACCTTGAGTAACTTTCGATTAACTTACATAGGTGGACTAGTATTTTTAACAGCACCTTGCCTGAACATGACTTTAAAGAAATTAATATATTGAAAAATATATTTGAACCCTTATTTGATTACTTTAATTGTACCATTAAACCATTTGACTTAAATTATTTAAGCATTCCAGTTGGTGTACTGTTCTGATTTCTCATTGTGTTGGCCAATTTGCCTGTCATGCATGTCTTGTTCACTGGTCTTTATAATTTCTGTGCAATAATTAAAGGCAAAGGACTAGATGCACTACTGTGTAGAGATTACACGATTGTACCTTATTGCACTTAAAACTATGTGGGGATTTAAAATCGCTTGCATTGTTTCACAAAATAAATATCTCATGTCAAATACTAGATAAGCATCAAAGTTATTTCTACTAAATAGATAAAAGGGACAGAATAAACAGTGGGTACAGGGTACTTAGGCCCTCAGTTGCCAATAGAGGCTTGCACTTCCTAGGTGATCACTGGACCAGACCCCTTTTAAGGACCCTAGGTAGTCACTTACAGACTTCAGGTAAGTGCTATTATCTCCAATCCATTTAAAAACCTGAGGAGGGTGGGGGGCAATCTCTCTGAACTGGAGCTCACACCTGTAACTGCCTGATAATCCTGTTAACTTGGGGACCCCTCCAGTTACTAAGCACCAAGACAGTTTACGCTGCACCTGCACATCCTTTGCCTTACAATCGTGCTGCCTTGTACTCAGAACTGATGCACATTTCACCCAATCTCAGTGAGGAATCATCATTCACCTAGAATCTAGTTTGCAAAGGTTTGTCTACGGTACTTATGTAGGTTGTTTTTTTGCCCAGCAATGCACAAAATCTCACCTTTCCAACTACCCCGTTGTAGATTTTAAGCTAACAGGGACAAATTCATTTGTCCAACGCTTTTAGCCCCACGCTTGGAATGGTATCCAAGTAAGTGGTTGGCCCTAAATGGTACTTTTTGTAAAAAGGTCGTAGCTACACCTTAGCCACATAAATTCCTGTACCTCAAGACTTAAGCCAGTTCCATTGAGTACACCACGCTCTTAAACTACTAAATGCTATACCGTGTATCTCATGTAAATAAGAGGCCATCCAAGCTGCAGTTAACTGAAGCTGTCTAGTGATCGGCACGAAGGTAACAGTGGGGAATTACAGGATCCCCATCTCCCTAGCGGGGGTGGCAAACCTGTGGCACGCGTGCCCAAAGTGGCACGCGGAATTTTTTGTTATAATCGATACCTCTATCTCACTCGATGGGTTGACACGCGAGTGGAGCGAGTATACTCTTTATTTCATAAACTTTGGCACTCAATCGCCAAAAGGTTCGCTACCCCTGCTTGGCCTAGGGCATTTCAAACTTGGCTTTAAGGGCTGAATCGTCACAACCCCCTGGGAAACGCGCCCCCAACAGCTTGTGTCGCTTGCGGTTAAAAGGGCTGCCGGCGGAGAACAGACAGCCCCAGTTATGCGCAAGCGTGTGCTCTGGCGCTGCAGCCTGACCCCCGGCACCACGCACAGGCGCGTCGGGGGCTCAAAGTCAGCGCGCCGCAGTAAGTAAACACCCACACCAGAGTTTGCTCAAACCGTTTTATTAAGGGCCTTTGGGGGAGGGTCAAGTGGCTGGGAGGACGAGATCCGACGTCTTCGCCCGGCCGGGACCTGCAAGAACGAGAGCGATGGGTGAGCTGCTGTGTAGCCGCAGGCCCGGCCCCTCCCCGCCGCCATTGCGGCCCGGCTCAGACTCCAGTTCGCATCACCCTTGTCAGCAGTCTAACACGTGCTTTGATTTGAATGTCATCACTGCGGGCTACCTGCCTTCCCACCCGGGTCCGAGGCCCCAACAGACGGGGCTGCCCCGAGAAGAGACCAACATGACAACCTCACCTTTTCAGCTTCACAGCCGCCGAAAGACAGAGAAGTAGTCACGGCTTCTACTTAAAGGAGCCGACGAGGTAGTTGGGCGGGCTTGGTCGCTATTAACCAATAGCAAGCCAGATTTCTAGCCACGTGCCCCTAAAGTGACTTAATGATTGGCCGTGCGCGCTGAGTCCTCCAAGGTATAGAGTGGTTACGTGTCAACCATGGAGATGGAAATCAAGGGAAGACAGTCGCGCAGCGTTCTAAATTCTGCCGGGCTTCTGTGCCCATCTTGATTGCCAGCTTGTAATTAACGCGTCTCTCTACACAAAAGAAAACTTTACAAACAGCAGAACGCAAGTAACGCCTAACTTGTTTGAGATATTCTGTGCCAGAACTGGGCTACGACTCTGAGCTGAGGCTCCAGGAGACAAACTACCCTTACCACTGAATTTACAGTAACTAGTTCCGGTAGAAAGAGCTTGTGTTTTAAAGTAGACCAATGCGCACCCAAATCCAGACTTTGCAATGACCTTGATCACTTAACTTTTCGGAGCCTCAACTTCTGAAAAGAAGGAATATCCAAAAAAAGTTGTTGTAAAGATTAAATGAATGAATGTCAATCACCTGGTACTTTCTGAGTGGTAAACAAATACTTGTCTTTCAAGGACTGGTGTGATGTGGAAAACTTACGTGATTCCGATACTTTAATAAATGCTAAAATGGCCATCTACTGTGGAAGCCCAAAGAAGAGAAGGGAAAGCTAAAAGTGCTTCCAAGTCTTGAGCTCATACTGTGAACCAGGCACACCATTCAGTAGATAATAGGAATACTACCCTCTAAGCTTGATTTATCACGTCCTTCATATGTTGGAAATTCGTTTCCTTTTTTCTTCTTAGTAAGAAAAATATTGTTTTTATAATAATGAAAGTGTTTCAACCTATACCTTTGTAATAGAGTGGGGCTCTTATTTTCATTAATATTCCACATAGTCTTTAATTTTAAAAGTTCCTCTTTTTTCAAAGCAATATTTATTTTGGCAAGTGTTTTATGACTTCTACATGACTATTTTTATCACCATATAAACTTTTGTTATTTCAGTATTGTGATAATTTCCACATTGGGAAATGTATTAAATTTTAGTTTGTGGCCTATATATTTTTATGAATGTTCCACAGATTTTTGAAATGAAGATATTTCCACTATTGTATACAAATATTGACATGAAATGTTTATTAAATCAACCTTAATTACGTTGTCCAAACCTCTGTGTATTTTATACTTGATTACTAGTGTATGCACTGTCATTGATTGATAGAGGTATGTAAGATTATACTTCAAATACCAAATGCTGGTGAGGATGCAAAGCACCAAGAACTTTGTTCCATTACTACTTGGGAATATAAAGTAATACAACTATTTTGGATAAGAAATTGGACAGTTTCTTACAAAGTTACACAATATGACCTAGCTGTCTCTGGGTATTTACCTAAGAGAAATGAAAATTTATGTTCACACAAAACCCTGTACACAGCAGTGTCCAACCTTTTGCTTCTCTGGGCCATGGTAGAAGAATTGCCTTGGGCCACACACAAAATACACTAACACTAATGATAGCTGATAAGAAAAAAAAAAAAAGGTCACAAAATAATCTCGTAGTGTTTTAAGTATTTGTATTGGGCCACATTCAAAGCCATTCTGGGCTTCAGGTTGGACATGCCTGCTGTATACAAATATTTATAACATTATTCATAATTCTCTCCCAAACTAAAACCATCCAGAAGCCCTTTGCTGGATGAATGGTAAGAGATTGAATGCTACTCAGCAACGAAATAGAATGAACTACTGATACATGCAATACTTGGAAGACTCTCAGAAGCATTATGCTGAGGGAAAGGAGCTAGACTCAACACATGGTATGATTACATATATATGATATTCTAGAAAAGATAAAACTAAGGATGGAGAACAGATCGAAGAGTTTCCAGGAATTGGGGGAATGGGGAGCATTTGACTACAAAGGGACAGCATGAGGGCATTTTTGAGGGTGATAAAACTGTTCGGTGTCTTTATTGTGGTGGTTACAGGACTTTATATTTGGCAAAACTCATAGAACTGTTCACCCAAAAGATATGATTTTACTATATGAAATTTAAAAAATAAATGTTTCAGTCATTTACCTTGATTGTTTCTATTATTTGTTCCCTATATTTTGAGGCTGTGATATTTATCTCATTAGGGCTTGTGGCTGATTATTTTTCTGTCATGGATTATGGTACATGTATTTATGTATAAAATATAACACTCTAAGCTACTTACGGTTTTTGCCTTGAGTTCTAATTTATCTTACAGTAGCATTGCTACCCATGTCTTTTCTTTTTTTTGTCTGTCTGATAAAACTTTGCTCATCTCTTCATTTTTAAACTTTCTATGTTATTTTGGTTTTAGTGTACCCTTTGTATTCATATAAAGCATATGGTTGGATTATAGTGTTTAGCACAATGTGATAATATTTGCCTTTTTTAAATGCATTTAAAGTTTTTATTATGAAATAGTTCTGTATCCAAATATGTCTTATCAGCTGGTAGTTCAGCTAGCATTTTTGATTAGAGCATCTCCATTCTCCAGGTGGCCTGTGTTTGGTTTGGGATTCTCTACATGTGGCAGTTAGCTTCCAAGAGTGAGTTTTCTAAGAGGAAGAAAATGGAAGCTGCCAGGTCTTTGAAACCTGGCCTGGGAGGTCCCCGAATGTCGCTTCTGGTAAAAACCAGTCATGGGGGAAATAAGCTCTACCTTTTGATGGTAGAGCAGTATGTGTAGATAGGGAGGGAAAGTATTGTTTGGGACCATCTTCGGAAACTTCTGTTACAATAGGGTAATGATGGGCCCAGCCTGGGTAGGTGCCCACTAGGGGGCAGACAGCAGGTCTGACCTTACCACCTCGCGTATCTGCCCCGCTTGCAAAGCTGGCCCTGTTTACTTGCTCACTCTGTGGTCCCAGCAGTAAAAACAGCCCCCTTGAACATGGTAAATGTCTGACAAACTATGGTTGAATTCCTTTTTCTCCAGTCTTGTTTGTGTAACTGCACCAGTCACATGCTTTCCATTCTACCTTGGCAGGATCTCCTACATCTGTCCTGTCCCCTCCTTCCTCTTTCTCTAGATTAAGTCTCCTAACAACCTCTCAAATGTTTGCCTGCATTTTCCCCTAACTCCCCCTGAAACATACACTGTATAGCCCGTAGCTTTATCTGAATGCCCACTCTTGTCTTGGAACTCAAATGTTTTGGAACTGGAACAGAACGGATTACGTTTGCATTCTAAGGCATCACTGTACTTGTTTTAGTCCTGTCTCTCTCTGCTGCTTACTAGATGCTTACTAGAGAAAGCCCAGCCTGAGTTTAATGCCCTGCACCCATCCTGCCAACCTTCCATCTCCCACTGCTCTTTTGTGTAGAAGCCCAAGCATATCCTGATGTGTCAGCTTGGGTCCCATGAAGCCACACAGTGCTTTCCTTTCCTAGGCCTTTGCTCAGGTCCTCCTGTTCCCCAGGATACCCTTTCCCCTGTCAAATATGACAAAAGGCTCAGACACCACTTCCATGAAGCCCTCTCTGCTTTATCCTTTCCACCAGCTTCCTTCTACCAGACCCATCTCTGTCTTGAACACCATAGTCTATTTCCGAGTTTATTCCTGCCTTCTTACACTTTTCACAATCAGCCTCGTATGTTGGTTATTTCTGTGCATATCCTGTCACCTTTACCAACTTACAAACTCTGTGATATTCCCTCATGGTACTAATCCTTTGCACTGAGAAGCCCTTCAGTGATATTTGTTGAATGAATGAATGGTAATCATCCATATAGAGGTAAAAAATGAAGTCATCTCCAAAATGAAGCTGACTAAATCATAGTTACAGTGTTTTCCCTAAAATTTGGTTACATCTACGAATCAGCTCTCCTAGGGGAGATAGAATGGATAAGATGTACATATTAAGGCTTGAGAAACAGAATCTGGAAGGAGGAAAAAAGAGCCCGAAAATGGTAATATCCAAGGAGAAAAAGTTCAAGAAAAGGGAACTGTTAACATACTTGAACTGAAGAGAAGCCTAGGGGGAAAAAAATAGGTGAAGTATGGCCACTATGAGCTGCTTAGGACATGTCTCCAGAGAGTTCTGTGGAAATAAGCCAGACCCCAGGAGATTTGGAGGGACTGGCCAGTGAAGAAGTGGAGACACTCTTAGAGGACACCATTTCCACATTGGTGCTGTGTTGGTCCTTTGAGAATATTAATATTCTGGTGACACTGTGGATACTTCACCATGGAAACATATAGAGTTGGCACAAATGGGTATGAAATAGAATAACTCAGAGACAAGTGAACAAATTTGTCCTTCAGGATTAGACTGAACTACCTCACAAGTCACAGAGCCGGGGGAAGGCTCCCTGTTCTCTTCCAGAGGTATGCTCTGTTCCTTACACTCTTGCATGACCCCCAGATAAGAACAGGAGGCATACATGTTATTTGAAGCAGGGCCGCTTATCACCGCATGTTTGTGCAAACTTCTTGTTGTTAGTAGTTGTTAAGGGACATGCCAATCTGGGCTACTGCCTAACTATGTTTACAGATCACATAATTTTACCTTTTCATAATGCTGTGAGAGGGGCAAGAATAAAAGCCAGCTAATGGTGGGCCAGGTTATAACATCTGAGGTTGCCTAGACAAGCTCTCAAGTTATGCAGGTAGCCGGGTTCTAGTCCAGGGTGTGCCTCTTACTAGCTGTGTGTTATCCTCCTGACTGTTAACTTTTCTTTTTCTTTTTTAAGATTTATTTTTATTGTTTTTTTGACAGAGAGAGACAGAGAGAAGGGAGAGGGCCCAGAGCAGTCTCCATAGTTGCACGTCATTAGTTTTCTACATAGCTTCATTGCACAGGTGGACGTGGGGCTGCATAGGACAGGAACCAGCCAAGGGTCTCCCATAAAGAAGGCTCACCAAGGTGAGAATGGGGCTGCATGACCCGGGGCCAGGATTTGATCCTCGGACCGAGGGGCTGTAAATCCAGCACTTAATCTGCTGAGCCATCCAGGCATCTCCTGTTAACCTTTTTGAATGTCAACATGTCACCTCAGAACTGCTGTGCACATAATGTGAGGTGATACCATAAAGCATGTATTTTTGTACATTTCCAAATAATAGCAACAGTCAATAACTATTAACCACAATAATAAAAAACACTTGTGACATTAGAAAATGTAGTAGGTTGGATTCAGTGGCAAGTTCTTCAGAATGAGTGTCATTATCTTTTCAAATCTGATCATCCTAGAACAGAAAGAGTCAAAGTTTTATTTGTTTAAGAAACTGCTGGGAGAGATTGGGGGATGGCGGCATGGGAGGGGCCTTGTGGGCAGGGGGGAGTCCACGGAGGGGGGGCCCCTGGGGGGAGACCTCGGCTGGGAGGGCCACACAATGCAGAACAATACCTAAAGGCCTATCTCAAGAAACAAGAAAAACTACAAGTAAACACCCTCACATCTCATCTTATAGAGCTAGAAAAAGAGGAACGGAGGTCCCCCAAAGCCAGCAGAAGAAAAGAATTAATAAAAATCAAAGCAGAACTTAATGAAATTCAGAATAGAAAAACAATAGATAAAATTAACGCCGTGGGGAGCTGGTTCTTTCAGGAACTCAATGGAATCGATGGACCACTGGCTGGGCTCACCAAAGGACAAGGGGAGAAATCTCATATTTCCAGAGTGCAGGACGGTGGGGGAGGGATTGCAGCTGATGCTGCAGAAATACAGACAATCATAAGAGATTATTATGAAGGACTCTGTGCCAACAAATTTGATGACCTGGAAGAAATGGACAAATTTCTAGAAGCATGTAGTTTACCTAGACTGAACCAGGAAGATTTGGATAACCTCAGTAGACTGATCAACAGTGCAGAGCTTGAGGCAATTGTCCAGAAATTGCCTGGGGGTGGAAGGCCTGGACCAGATGGTTTTACCAATGAATTCTACCGGTCATTCAGGAAAGAACTGGTGCCCGTCCTCCTCAGACTACTCCAGAGGATTTGGGAGGGGGCAGTGTTGCCCAACTCTTTCTATGAAGCTAATATCACCCTAATACCAAAACCTGGGAAAGACAATAGCAAAAAGGAAAGCTGTGGGCCAATCTCACTGATGAACGCTGATGCGGAAATCTTGGATAAACTTTTAGCTGACAGAGTGCAAAGATGCATTGGAAAGGTTGTTCGCCATGGCCAAGTGGGATTCGTCCCAGGGGCACAAGGATGGTTCAACATACGCAAATCAATCAATGTAATCCAGCACATGGACCAGGCAAAGGGTGAAAACCACATGATTATCTCAATCGATGCGGAGGGAGCATTCGACAAGATGCAACACCCATTTATGATGGGAACACTGAATGAAATGGGAATTGAGGGGAAGTACCTCAACTTAATTAAGGCCATATATGACAAGCCCTCGGCGAATATTGTGCTGAGTGGGGAAAAGCTGAAGCCTGTTTTCCTAGGATCAGGAACAAGACAGGGATGCCCCCTGTCACCACTGCTGTTCAACATGGTGCTGGACGTTCTGGCCAGAGCAATCAGACAAGAGAAAGGAATAAAAGGTATTGGAATTGGGAGAGAGGAGGTTGGACTGTCGCTCTTTGCAAATGGCGTGATCCTGTGTATGGGGAACTCTGAAGACTCTATCAGAAATCTATTACAAATAATAGACAAGTGCAGTGGAGTCGCAGGATGCAAAATCAATGTCTCGGGGTAGGTTGCGTTTTTGTGTGCCAACGGTAAAGCTTCGGAGGGAGAGATGAGAAGATCCATTCCCTTTGCCATTGCGGACAAGGAAATGAAGTACCTAGGAATAAATCTAACAAAGAATGTGAAGGACTTATACACTGAAAACAATAAGACACTCTTAAAAGAAATTAAAGAGGATACAAAGAAATGGAAAGACATTCCATGTTCATGGATTGGAAGAATTAACATAGTTAAAATGGCCATACTCCCCAAAGCAATATACAGATTCAGTGCCATTCCCATCAAAATCCCACAGTCATTCTTTCAAGAAATAGATTTAAAAAATCATCAAATTTGTATGGAACC
>PVKE010028842.1:0-20660 GCA_004027555.1 Craseonycteris thonglongyai
AGGCCATGAGGACCGAGGATCGAATCCCGGCTCCGGCCCAGGCAGGACCCACGTGCTGAACTGGGGAGTTCCCACAGTTCGGTTCTCTAACTGTCTCTGTCTCTGTCTCTCTATCTGTCAAAAAGTAAAATAGAAATAAATATGCACTGAAGACAAAAAGATAATTTCTCTCTATAAATGTGAAAAGATAAAAAACAAAAAAAAAAACAAAAAAAAAAACCAATGTGTTAGGTCATTTGTAGATCCTCTTCTTGGGCCAATGCACAGACTTCTGGCCCAGTTCTTTTTTAAAGGTGTAGGGGATTTGTTCTTTTTTTTAAAATATATTTTTATTTATTTTTATTTTTGACAGAGAGAGAGATACAGAGACAGAGAGAGAACTGAACTGGGGGAGCTCCCCAGTTCAGCATATGGTTCCACACGGGCCAGGGCCGGGACCCCATCCCCGGTCCCCGATCCCCGGTCCCCGGCGCTTCAAAGTGAGCGCTCAACCCACTGAGCCATCCGGCTTCCCCTGGCCCAGTTCTTAAGTACTCAGATCAGATTCCTTAAACATGAAATGGAGGAAGCAGAAGAGACCCAGCAGCTTGCCTTGCCGGAGGGGGCATTTGGGGCCTGCCAGTTCCTTTCTGTCTGAGCTGAGAGATTAAGAATTGATGCTCCATCTTCTCAGGTCCCTCTGGTCTGATCTGCCACTGGTGGCAAAAGAGAGCTGGGGACAAGTTGCCCCATCTCTGAGCAGGAAGCCTAGTTAGTAGCAGGGATAAGGCAAGTGCAAAAGGGGCACATCAGTGTTAAGATGGGATGTGGCCCTCCAAGCTTAAGCGGCTACTCCTGGAGCAAGTGACAGGAAAAAAGCTGCCCTTTGGAGCCTGAAAGGGACCCACAGCACTGGAACTCCCAGGCCCCTGAAAGTCAATATGTTCCAGGAGAAATCTTCCACATCAGAGCAGCAGTGACTGGCCTTCCTAAGTAGGCCAACGGCTCAGCCCCCCTCTCTTTCCCTCGTCCCTCCCTCCCAGTCTCAATGGTTCTCTGGCTCACAGGCTGCACAAGCATCCAGCTGTAGAAATTAATCCATGGCCCCATGACCCTTGCGTTGACGGCTCCATCAGTCAGCTCCAAGAGTCACAGGCTCAGAGTTGGGCAGAGGCTGCTGAAAGTCACCTTGAACACTAAAATGAAGCACACAAGGACCCTGACCCCAAACTCCCCCGAGCCTGCTCTTCAGAGAGTGCACACAACGGTCCCGCATCAGCGTTCTGGAACCTTCTCTATCATTCTCAAGTTTCTGGACTGCTTTTTTTATTCTGCTCATTGGACTCCGTCGTTATGCATGTCACAGAGGCCGTGTTTATTAGCGAGCACACTGGCCATGGGTCAAATCCCATTCCGCTATTTCCTAGCAGTGAGGCCTTGGGTATATCCCTGAACCTCTCTGGTCCTCAGTGTTCTCATTTGTAACATAGTGATAATAGGACCTGCTCTAGTGACTGGTCACAGTCACTGAAAGAACTCTGTAAACTTAGAAGCGGGGGTTCTATTAAGCACACTGTCTCAAACTGAAGGTGCAGAGTGTCAGAAAGGAAGGGCCCAGGGCTGAGTCACCACACAACTTGGGACAACTCTTCTTCCAGATATGAGCCGCCGTTTCCTCGATGTGAAATAGAGGATGCTTGAAAAAGGTCCCCAGGTTTTACCAAAGCATTAATATTGTCCAGCTCCTCACCTTTGCAATTTTTTAAATGAGCCCCAGAACAGATCAGTGCTGGACCCTGACCCTCATAGACAGATGGGCATAAATAAACCCAGGCTAACAAATCAGGGCAGAACCCAATTAGCCAAGAAAATCTGAAAGATATGGTACTCAAGCCAAGAACAACAAACACTTCTGGATTAGGACATTCTGAGAGGCAGCCACAGTCCTGGGCAGAAGTTAAGAGAACCGCTCTCTTGTCGGACAGATATGGGCACAAATCTCAGCTCTTCCACACACTAGCTATTTGAATGTGGACAAGTCACTTTGAGCCTCTGTTCTGACGTCTATAAGATGGGAGTGACGATAAATAACAAACTTATGTGGATCAGACAAAATAATACAGGTGAGGTCCCTGGCTTATTAATAAGGTGACCAGACATCCTGCTTTTGGCATGACAGTCCCGATTTTTAACAATTTGTCCCACGGCGTTTTAAAAAAGTCCCGATTTTTGGAAAGAATGCATGACAAGCTAGGGAACAGCGGGAAATAGACCAAATTTTTAATCAAGAACCCCCTCTCCCCCGGTCAATGTGTCCCAATTTACCAATACTAAAATCTGGTCACCTTACTTATTAATAAGAGCTCAGCAAACAGTAGCTAATGATATTATTTATATTCTAAGGAGATATCTCACAGGGGAGTGACTCATGGTAGGCAAACAGTGGGCAGAAACAAGTGTAGTTCCCCATGACCCCCAGCATGACTCAGATTTTTATTTTAGAGCACTAGGTTTCTAGGAAAAGGGAATTAGAACAAATCAATGAGGTAGGTATTCATCTTAAAAGGAAAACACCTGAGACCATAACTGAATCCCTCCAAAAGCCTTCTCCCTTGGGGCTCATGATCTCAGCTGTCCTGATTTCATGCCTCTTTTCCTCCTTGCACTTCTATCTGTTCTGCCGCTTGGATGCCTCTCCAACCTCTCTGTCCAACCTTGACTTCTCTCCTGAGCTCAAATTCAATGTGGTCAGAAGTGAACTCATCTACACCTTCCCGCCGCCCCCCCTCCAAACACACGTCTACTTTTCCTCTGGGGTTCTGTTACAAGCATCATCTTCTACCAATGGCTGAAATTCAAACCTACATTTGAATCTGATGTGCCACCTACTGTCTGGGCAACTTGTAAGTCACTTCTCTCTGGGCCTCAGTGTTTTGCACCTGTGAAATGGGAAGGCAGGACTAGACAAGTTCTAAGAACTCTTTCAGAGTTAAAACATTTAGCCCATCAAGGACAGAGCCTGGGTCTCGGGAGTCTCCTAAACCAGACACAACACGGACACTCAGTAAATTTATGAGTGAAGAATGACTGAAGGAGAGTTAGGGTTAGGAATAGGGTTAGGGCTTAGGGTTAAGGATTAAGGGTTACAGTTAGGGTTTAGGATTAAGGGTTAGGGTTAAGAGTTAGGGTAGTAAGTCATAAAACAAAAGTATGGACTTTAGAAACACATAGAGCTGGGTTCAGGTCCTGGCTCGAGTGCCCACTAGCTGTGTGTCTTGTGCCCTCCTGAGCCTCAGATCCCCCAGGTAGAAACATGAACAATAACACTTAATTTATATGATTATTGGTGAGGACAGAATGAAATTACATGGTAAACATCCAGTAAAAGATAGGAGATTATTACTATAATTTGATAAATAAATGAATACTGAATGACGTGATTTTTCATGAAGATTTTTCAAGAAAAGGGGCCAAAAGGAAGCATCGGTTGGCTTGGGTATCCTCATTAGAAGGAAACGATAAAAGATATTATGTAAGACCCCATAGCTGTGAGCCATCCCAATCCTCAATCTATGTACAATGAGTCACTTTATGGATACATTTTTCTCTGAGGGTTTAAGTTATCTTCAGGGGCAACTAGAATTATCTCTTCCCCACTTTCCCTAGCTTGTTCCCAACTCCCAACCCATGACTGTAAAAATACCTTCTTAAGTGAGCTGTCCAAGATAGAGATCTTGAAGGGGTAACAAAGATTAGAGCATCCGGGAAGAGACCCACAGAAATGCAGTCACCTGATTTACCATAAAGACAGCACTTCAGTGCCATGGGGCAGGGGTGTTTTTTTCAATATCCAGTTGGTACTGGACCAACTGGATAGCCACATAAGAAAAGTTAGGACCTTGACTCCTACCTTGTACCAAACACAAAAACCAATTTCAGGTGAACTACAACTGAAAATGTGAGAGTTCAAACAATAAAGCTTTTTGATAAAAATATATAAACTTCTTTGTGACCTTGAAGTGTGCAAAAATTTATTTTTAAAGATTTATTTTATTGTTTTTGACAGAGAAATAGAGATAGAGAGACAGAGAGAAGGAGGAGAGTCCAGAGCAGTCTCCATAGCTGTACATCATCAGTTTGGGGTATGATTTCATTCCACACAGGTGGGCGGGACTGCTCAGGGTGGGAACCAGGCCAGGGGCCTTCCACATGGGAAGCACACCCCAGTTCAGCATGTGGGTCCACATGGGCCAGGGCTGGGACTTAATCCTTGGACCCTGGGGCTGCAAAGCAAGCAATTAACCCATTGAGCCATCCCGGCTTCCCCCAAAATTTCTTAAATCAAACACAAAAGGAACTAATAGCCCAAGATGAACTCAACGGTCTATGTTAAAATTAAGAACTTCTGTTTGGGAAGCCGGGATGGCTCAGTGGGTTAAGCACTCACTTTGCAGCCCCGGGGACAGAGGATCAAATCCTGCCCCAGCCCGTGCGGACCCATATGCTGAACTGGGGAGTGCCCCCAGTTAGGTTCTCACCCGCGTGAGACCCAGGCCCAGTTCCTGCCCTGTGAAGCCCGCGCCCACCTGTGGAATGAAACTGTGTGGAAAAACCAATGATGTACAACAATGGAGACTGTTCGGGCTCCCCCACCCCCACCTCCCCTTCTCTCTGTTTCTGTATCTCTCTCTCTCTCTGTCAAAAACAATAAAAAATAATAAAATAAAAAGAACTTCTGTTTATTTAAAGACACATTTAAGAGTATGAAAAGGAAGCCCACAAAGTTAGGAGAAGATTCTGGAATGTGTACTTCTATGCAGAATATATAAAGAACCTTTATGTTATGAGCTAAGTTATGTCCCACAAAATCGATATGTTCAGGTCCTAACCTCTAGTAAGAAACTCAACATGTAACCATATTTGGAGAAAAGGTCTTCTTTAGAGAGGTAATTAAGCTATAATGAGTTATTTAAAGTGGATCTTAATCCAGTAAAACAGGTATGCTCGTAAGAAGAGGAGATAGAACTCAGATAAATACAGAAGGAAGACCATGTGAAGACATGGGGAAAAGATGGCAATCTACAAGCTAAGGAGGAAGATATTTGAAGAAATCAACCAAGCTGATACAGCAATCTTCAGCTTTCAGCTCCAGAATTAAGAAAAAATAAATTTTGGTTGTTTAAGTCACCCAGCCTGCAGTACTGTGATGTGGCCCTAGCAAACAGCTACATCTTACAAATCAAGAAGAGACAATCCTTTAAAATAATAGAGAAAAGACCAGATCAGACATTTCACAAAAGAGGATATCCAAAAATGAAACTAAACATGGAGCTCAATCTCATTAGTCATTGGAGAAACACAAACTACAACCACAATGTGAGACATCTACACTCCCACCAGCATGGGAGCATGACTAAAATGAAAAAGATTTAAAAGAACAGCTCTTGCTGAGGAGGTGAAACAACAGGAACCAGAACCCCTCTGAACAATTACTCTCTACAAAAACTGAACACATGTGCATTTTCTATGACCCAAGCAATCCTCCTCATAAATATATGCCCAACAGAAATGCATCTATCTGTTCACCAGAAGTCATGTTCTAGAATGTTCATAGCAACACTATACAGGTAGCCTTAAACTGACAGCTAGCCAATTGCCCAATAACACAATATGGATAAATCTCGTAAACACAAAGTGGAGTGCAAGAAGCTGAAACCAAAAGAGAACATGCTGTATGATTCCACTGACATACAGCATGGAAACAGGTAAAATTCATCCATGCTATTAGGAGTCAATATGAGAGTGGAGGATAGTGGCTGAATGGGGGGGCTTGATTCCGGGGTGCCGATTACCCTGGTGTGTTCAATTTGTTAAAATTAGTCGAGCTGTGAGGTTACCGTATGTGCACTTTTCTTTCTATGTGTATACTTTATTTCAATAAAATGCTTTTATATTAAGTATATAGCATCCTAAAAATGGCAAGTGCCCTTTTTCTAAAGACAGGATACTAGTAATAGAGGTTAGGTGCCTATCTTCCCAGTAGGCATGTTAATTGACCGGATAGAAAAAATAAAAAAGCATAATTTTAGGACATTAGACAGGAATCTATAGCCCCAAGTGATGGCCTGATTAGCTGGGTATTGCACCAGGCACCTTCTCACACAGTAACCTGCCAAGATACAGGGACTGGGGAGGGGGCAGGAGGCTGGAAGACAGAGGCTGAGACCCCAAACTAACTGGGAAGATTGGTCCAGGCTCCCCCAATACACAGCCCTCCAAAGCAGAAGTGCCCTTGATGGCCGGGACATGTTATGTCACCTGGCAACCCCAGAATCACTCCTTCCCACTCCCAGAGCCAGCGATGCAGAGGCTGGGGTGTGCTAAGCCTATCCGAGTCCATCCAGAGACACTTGATGGAGTTGCTGGAGGCTTGGGAAGGACCCTGAGCTGGAGCTGCTGCTGCTTCGTCTCTGCCACCACATGGGGAGAAGCTTGCCTGAGTCTCAAGCAGAAAGAGGAAGCGAAAGAGGAACACAAGAAAGGAAATACTTGAGTCAACTTCTTGAGATCTTGAAGCACTTAGACTTAGTTGTGCCTGGAAGTCAGTCACCCCGTGAACTTAAGTCAGCCAGTGAATTCTGTTTTGCTTAGGCCAGCTTGAGTTACATTTGTCACTTAGGCCACTATGGCAAAAGCGCCCGGCTGCCGCTCTCCAGAAGGCTGTGTGCACTTGTGGAGACTACAATGGGCATAAGGTAAGGGTACCCTGTGCTAACTACAGTCACGGGCAAGCCTCACAGCACCAGAGCTCGCAGTACCTTCACAAAGCACTTGAAAATTCATCAACCGATTTGGTCATCACAGAAATGCCAAGAGAGACAGACAGTGCGGGTGTTACTCGTCCTGCTTTCTTGGCCATCCTAGACTTCTCGAGAGCTGGCAAGGCTATCAGGACCAGCTGACGGCTCCCATGATGAGACGAATGAAGCTTGAGGAAAGGGTGGCCTGGATACAACCGAGGCATAACAAAACCACAAAGGGGCTTGAAGATGCCTCAGAAGGGCCAGGGCCAACATCACTTAGACTGTGATGCTGCCTGAACCTTAGACTTGAGGATCTGGGTTTGATCCTTGCTCATGAAGAGAGTCTCATTCTCCCCCCTGTGCTGCCATCATAATAAATAAATAGTGGGGGCTGTTTATGAAGCACCCACCATTCAGCATATTCTAAGCATCCTCTCATTCTCCGAATAGGGTCCTTCTTTGAGGCAGATTCTGCTCTTAGCTCCATTTTGGAGATGAGAGTGAAGCTAAAGAAGGTTACACAGCTTGCCCAAAAGCACTCATTTAACTAGCAGAGTTGTGCCTTAAAAGCTGTTTAATAGCAAAGACTGGGGGTGGGTTGAGGCCCCCGAGCGAGCTGCCTGGACCAAGACTTGATTTATGGGGTCCATCATCCCATCTGCCTACTGTTGGAAAGTTTGGCCCCTTCTGCTTTGATTTTCACTTCCTTCAGCATTTCTGGAATCCAGCTTTAAAAAAAAAAAATCTATCTCCTCAGCAAGCTTTTACCAATTAACTGAGATCCTTCTGTCATCAGCCCTATCTTCTTACAGCCCATCGGTCCAGCCTCCTTGAGTATCTGTTAACACACTTTTGGGTCAATTATTCAAGCTGGATTATCTGACACACCCACCAGTGAGCTGTCTTCATCCTCCACACTTCCACCAGAGTCGGCTTTTCTAAAACTTAAGTCCGATCACACTACTTCACACCCACTAGGAGAGCTGTCATCAAAAAGACAGACAATAACAAGTGCTGGCGAGAACGTGGAGAAATTGGAACCCTCTGACATTGCTAATGGGAATGTACAATGGCACAGCTGCTTTGAGAAACAGTCTAGCAATTCCTCAGGGGAGTTTAAATATAATTACCATATGACCCAGCGATTCCACTCTTCGATGTAAACCCAAGAGAAATAAACATGAACGCCCACACAAGCATTCATAGAATTATTCCTAATAGCTAAGAAGGAGAAACGCTGACAAGAACAGATAAACAAGATGTGTTCTATCCACATGATGGGATACTATTCAGCTATAAACAAGAGCAAAGCCTGTGCCAATGGGGGTGAACCTTGAAAACGTGATGCTGAGTGAAAGAAGCCAGACACAAAGAACCATATGTTATATGATCCCAGTTACCTGAAATGTCCAGAATAGACAAATCCACAGAGGCAAAAAGCAGATCAGTTGTTGTCAGGAGATAAAAGGCCGAGGGGAATTGGGAGGCACAGGGTTTACTGGGGGGCAGGAGGGCAGGGGGGTGCAGGGGACAAATTGTGATTGTACAACATTGTGAATACACTAAAAACACTCTGAAAAGGCTAAATGGTGAATTTTATAGTATATGAATTTTAACTCAATTAAAAAAAAAAATGTTTAAACCCACCTTTCCCAAGGAAAATAATAGGTTACACAGCTACCCCCATCACTGCACTTTAAAACCCCCATGGCTTCCCACTGCACTGAGTCAAACCCAAATTCTCTACCAGGGCCTGTGAGACCCCTACATGAACCCAGCCATATGACCTTCCTTCTCTCTTACCACTTTCCCTACAGCTCATTCCATTCCTCCCACACCTGGCTTCTGCCCTTGCTAATCCCACAATCTGGAATGTTCTTCCCTGCAGCCATCTTCTCATCAGTCAGATCTCGACCTAATGTCCTCAACCACTCTCCCCAGCGAGGCCCTTCCGGAGTACCCCAGCCCATTCCGGCTCACTCATTATTTTGCTTTATTTCCTCATAGCTCATGTCACCCTCCAGGAAGACATAGTTTTAAAAACTGTTTACTCCTTTGATTTCTATCACTCCAACCAAGAGGGCAGGAATCTAGTCTGTCATGTTCACAGCTCTGAACTTGCCTGCCTTTGTAGGAGCAACCGAACACTTCTGGAAAGCATGGATTTATTGAAAGACTTCCCGGTCCAATCTGAAATGCCACCTGCTTCCTGGCCAGGAGTCTGGGCACAGAGCAACCACACTCTGCAGGTGTTCAGGGAGATACTCAGCATTTGCTGGGTGCCCAGCCCTACCTGAGACCTGCCTAGAACCCCCAGGAAGCAGGAAGAATGAATGGTCCCTCCCTCCTGGAAAGGCTGACTGTCTTTCAGGGGTCACAGAGCATGCAGTGTTTACCCAACCACTCACAAACACAACCTAAGGAGAGTTGTAAGACTGCATCCTGACACCCAAGCTGGAGGCTAGGATCCAAGCTGTACTGGCACACACACCCTCCAATGCAGCTTCCATCTGACCAATCGTCCACAAGGAGACCCTAGCAGCTCCCACCTACCCACGCCTCCCCCCACAGGGACTTTCTTTTCAGAGGCAGTTAAAAATCTACACAGGCAGGTGACAAAGGCCTGCTTCCCCTCATCCCTGCTTCGCCATCTCTGAGCTGCACACACAGCAAGGAACTTACCCACCAAGAGTTTGACGTCTCGGACCGTGAAGTCAGGGTCAGGCATCCTGAAAAATGAGGAGCACGGACATTTGGTGAGAAGACAGACACAAGAAAGCAAGACCCGACTTTGGGGAGGAAGGGGGGACCCTTTTTTCCAAGAGGGTTCCCTTGCTCTCAGTTTGGGAACCCAAAATGTAGATGACCCAGAGGGAGGGTGATAGACCAGCCGGTGCTTCAAGGGCGGGTAACCACTGAGCCCCTTCCTCACTCCAGTGGGCAAACCAAACCCCCACACTCTCCCCAACACCTGAACTCAACACTGGTACAGAAAAGAGAGGGGATAGTCACTGTGTACCCACTTTTCCAAGGAAGACTAAAGTGTGATGTCATGAACCAGACCTGGGCATTCATATACTCAGACGTGTTTCTTTTAGGGTGGGGAGCTCTCTCTGTGTCGCTCCCTCTAGAACATACTCTCCACAATGAGGTGTATGGAGGGTGAGAGGGACCCCTTTAAGTTCAGAGGGAAAAACAGACACCCATCACACCAACTCCGAGAAGATGGTAGCACAGCTATAATGACGGTGGTGACATCCATTACAAATGAACAGTGATGCCGAAGGTTTAATTTCCACCCATTGGAATGAGACTCTTGAACAAGTGTGGAAGGAGATGCTGGAGAAGGTGGCAGGCTGACATGATACCCTCAGCCTCCTCCCAACCCGTGCCCAAGGGGAAGAAACCTGTTCTTCCAGCCTGCCTCCGGGACATCTCCCCCACCGGGAGCTCTGGCAGATCTCTAAGAGAACAGAAAGCAAACGAGGCCTGATGCACAAGCAGGGGCTGGGGTGGGCTGAGGGGAGCAGGAGCCTAGCATCCTAGAAACCACACCCTCCACAGAACAGGACCAATTTCCTACACAGTGGGAGTCTAAGTAGAAACTATGTATCCAAGTGACTTGCTTCTGGGCCTAGAGGCTGGCCACCCCTTCCCAGCTCAGGTCCTGCCTCTGTTTCCTTACTTTCTCTTTCTTTTGTGTGTGTGTGTGGGGGGGGGGGGGGGGAGCACAATTCTCTTCAGGAAGTCACTGCACATAACTGGGGTACGTCGGGGAAAAGTCAAAACTGTTTAAGCACCCTACTACATTCTCTCTGCCCAAATACTCTGAAAAAGACCAAGCTTTGGAGAGTTTTCCCCTTTTGTCAGGCCTTGAGCAACGGGATACTAATCCCCCAGATAAGAAAGATCCTTCTCAATGATGAGAGGTGAGGAAAAGCGTGCAAGAAATCCATCCCAATCTATAAAATGCGTGAAGGAGGGAGATAAGAAAAGCTGTTAGTTTCAGCAACTTACTTAATTCCTAGTCCATCCTTTTCTCGAAATACCAGGGGAATCCTGAGCGCTTCTCTTTGCACGTACTCATAGTTGAAATCTGTTTGGATATTGGAATTAAACAAGTTTGTTAAAAGTAATGAAGGAGCGAATGAACCACAATCATCAATTGGTTAGGGGAAGAAAAATAATGGAGGAAGGGGCAGGAGTTATGCTAGATGTGAGCAAAAGCTCCCTGGAAAATGCCTGGGAAATGAATTAGGCAAAACCCAAGAGAAGCCATGCCAATGATCAGCTCCTCTGCCTACTCAGTCATTCCCGGCATGCCCCACTGGTCAGAACTTGTCAATGAACAGCCGAAGGCTGACGAGGGTTGGGGAGGGAAACTCATGAAAGAGCCCCAGCTAGTGCTGAGAAAGAGGGACAGAAACGCATCCAGGATGAACTCAGAAGTAAAGGGACTGCAAAAGTAAAGATTGCCACCTGGGAGGATCTGAAGGCCCAGAGAGGAGGCTGGGAGGAGGGTTCTCATTGTAGCCAAACATCGGGGAAGATCTTATTGTAATATCCTGCATAGTGAAGGGGGGAGGGGGGAAGAAGCCGGTTTCCCTGGAAACTGTGTATTTAGTGCCAAAATAACTGGGGAACTGGGCACAGCTTTGTTGTCTTAATACTGAAATTCGGCTGCAGCCGTCACAACACTTGTTCCAAACTGGATAACCGAGGGATGCTCCCCAGGAGAAGGCCGGGCAAAGGGGATGACACCGTGAGACCCTAAACAAATTCACAGCATAGTTTTCTTTCTGGAGTTTGTCTAGTGTAGGCCACAAAATCCTAACACTAAATATGGAGGTGAGATGGGCTGCATGAAGCCCTCACATCCTAAACCCTCAGGGAACAGAAACAATCTGCCAGGGCCCAAGGCCTCCCTGGACAGTCGGAAGGGAAACAGAAGAGCTCTCAAGCCACGGAAGCCCAGGCCCCCGGCAAACAGTTCACTGGGGCAGCTTGGAGGGGGAGGAAGCCACCCCAGCTCAGCTCAGAGAGAGGGAGAGAACAAAACCAGAGCTGGGGAAAGCCCTGACCTCAGTGGCTCAGATCCCCAGGGGCTCACAGTGAATGGGGATTCCTAAGGATTTAAAGGCAGAGAAGTTTAAGAAACTTCTATGTCGAATCCAAGCTAAAGTCTCCTTCTGTGTCTTAGCACTTCCCTTGAGTTTTGGGGCCAGATCTGAATTAACTACCAAAATCTTAAAGCCCTCTTGTTTTGAAAGGAGGCTGGGCAGCAGGTTTAAGGAATCTGCCTTGCTGGAACCCCTGCCCTGCTACACAGACCCCCAAAGCCTACCACCCCACCACCACCCCTACCACCAGGGTCAGATTCCATCTCCTCAGATGAGCCAGAGAAAACGCTCTGAGATCCTAGGCAGAGAATTCCTCACAAATGACTAGGAAGAGTTTTCAGATTGTTTCCTCATAGGATCGGACCAAAGACCACCAGGAAGAAAGGAATTAAAAATCCCATGTGTGCTAAGGAGATTGTAATGCAGTTCAGAGGAGGCCCCTGAACTGTGCAATGATGCTCTCAGCCCAGGCAGGCTGAAAGAAACGTCTTCCCTCCCCCCACAACTACCCCCTACCACTGAAGCCCAGCGCCCCAGGAAACAGTGGGCACAAAAGAGAAACTTCAAAAATGCAAAGCCTAGACGTCTCTCCTAGGGACTAACCCCACAGCCCAGCCACTCAACCGGAACCTGGAGGCTGCAGGCACTTTCCTATTATCTCACTGAGGGATGGAAGGGTTTTCCAAGGGGATGGAGGGTACACAAAATGGAAACAAATATACAGAAAATGCAAATAGCAGAGGGGAAAAATAGGAAATGTTTTTGCCCCAGGAGGGTAAAAGGAGACACTTAAGCAGGCAGAGGTACCATCAAATCCCCAACCCCACAGGCAGAACCGGGGGACATGCAGAACCGGGGGCCCCCCCATAGAACCTCTAGAGTAAGGTGACCAGACGTCCCGATTTTGGCGGGACAGTCCCGATTTTTAACAATTTGTCCCACAGCGTTTTAAAAAATTCCCGATTTTTGGAAAGAATGCACAACAAGCTAGGGAACGGCGGGAGATAGACCAAATTTTTAATCAATGGTGTCCCGCTTTACCAATGTTAAAATCTGGTCACCTTACTCTAGAGGCCTCAGACTCAAGCCAGAGTACCACCTCAACATCTGGAAAACACACCACACACGTCCCTAGTACAAGGGCCAGGGGAAAATTTGGGCCCTGCAGGTGTGAGGCTGGATGACACTCCCCCCAAAACCCTAGAGACTTCAACTTCTGCTCTAGGGTCCACTAGCGAGACAGAGTTTTCAAGGTCTCAGGCCTGGTAAGAGACCCCCGTGTCCCAGAGGAGAGCCCCTAGTCTTCCCTCCAAAGTGCCAGGAGACAAGGAACTCAGCCTTAAGCCCCGGTCTCCACTTCAAACTGTCAGAAACGCAGGGCAGAGGCCTCAGGCTTAAGTGGGGGCTCCTGCCAACAACTCGCAGCCCTACGCAGACCCTGCTCCAATCCCGCAGAGCCTCGCAAGTGCCTACCAAGTAGTGGGGTTCCGCAGACCCCAGGCCTGAGGAGGACTGTCACTCAATGACCCCCCGGTGTCAGTTCCTAACTAGCAGGGCCCGAAATGGTACGGGGTTTGGGAGGCTTCAGGCCTGGGGGGCCCTCACTCCAATGCCCCATTGGGTACCCCAGTCCGGCTCCTGCTTGGCAGCGCACCACAAGCAGCGCAAGGAACTGGGCTGGCTCCGGGAGGGGTAGAACGCCGCAACCGCCAGCCCTCCCTCCGTCCGTCTGTCCGTCCGTCCGTCCGTCCGTCCGCCCGCCCGCCCGTTCGTCCCCAGATCCCTCCGTCCGGTCCCCAGTACCACTGGCTCTGCCCACCCTGAGGCTGGTGGTGGGCGCCGGAGGGCCTAGGCCCGCGCCCAGCCCCGGTTCTCGCCTGCACTCTCTTCCCTCGCCACCCACCCACCCCACCCCCACCCCCAGTGCTCGCCCTCGTTTCGTCACCGGATCCCCTGGAATGGGGGACGCGGGCGCGAAATACAAACCCAGCCACCGGCAGCTCCCTCCCCACGTGCGCTCAGCGGCGGAGCGGCGGGGTGGCCCGAAGAAGGGGCGCCTCACCTTTGCCCTCCATGGCGTGCACGAAGTCCCCCTGGTACCGCTGGCTGCGCAGCTTGTCTTCCAGGCTGAAGCCGCGGACGCTAACAATCTCCTCCACGTCCGACAAGTCCTCGTTCTCGTCGTAGCGCTGGCGGTCAATGGGGCGCTGCGGGGACCCAAACCAGATAGTCCCGGGCATTACTGGGAGAACTGGGGGTTGCCTCTCACCGCTGGGCCCAGCTCGAACAGGTGCAGAAGCCGCGCGCCCCCTGCACCCCACCACTGCGACCTGAGCAACTTCGCGCAAATGCCAAAGATGCTGGAAATCGGGAGAAGAAGAGGGGCCCGCACCCCCGGGGTCTGGCTGCGCCCGATGCACAGCAGTCAGCCCCAGCGTCTTTGGCGGCCACGGAAGAGACATCTGGGGGGCTCTCCCTGGCTCTCCCGAGAGGTGCTGAGTTTCGCCCCCTCGGCTGGGAGCCTGGTTATGTAACCCGCAGAGGGGGCTCCGCGGACGGGCTTGGCGGGGCATGTGTAGGCCCCGGGAGGAGCCGCCGCGGCGCTCTGCTCGGCCGTAACTGCAGCCCTGGCGGCCGCGGCGGCAGAGCCGGGAAGCCGGAACCCAGGGCCCGCGGCGTTTCTAAGACTGGAGCTGCTGACCTACCAGGGAAGCTGGGAAGCTGAAATGGAAGGGCTGAGCCCCCAGGCGCTCCCGCCGACCGCCCCCGCCAGTGTAAGAAGAAGAGGTGGGAGGAGGGGTTCGGGGCTTGAGAGAAGGAGAGGCAGACCGCCCGCCACAAAGCTCCCATCCAAGACCCCAAAACGCACCAGCAGCTGCCTCATCTCCTCACAAGCGCGCGCGCACACTCACTTCCTAAGGAGACTCCCCCGCCACTCCCCGCATCCCCTGCCTCCTCCCTCCACCGCCCAGCGCCCGGCCCCACAGCCCCCCAGATGCCCGGAGAACCCCGAGCGCTCAGCCCCCTTCCACGCCTTTCCCCCGCTACCACCTCCTCACTTAAGTGTCTGAGCCTCAGCCTCGCAACAGACTGGAGGAGTAAAGCTGCTGGCTTCCTTTTGCATGCAATTTATTATATTTTTTCCGGCCCTCTTGCAAAATACAGAAAAGGAAAGAAAAGGCAGCAAGAAACAACAACCACCACCAAAAAAAAAATAGCTCTATCATATACCACATACAGATTTGGAAAAAAAAAAAAAGCTACACACCAATCTTCTTCCAGAGTCTTTCTCTGCCTCCATTTTTTTAGGAGAGTTCACCAATTAATTGTCAACACTCCTGCCCTGTGAATATGGGCGGAGGGGGGAAGGCGAGAAGACCAAAGACAACAAACCGAAAAATAAAGAAAGCAAGCCAGAGCCGAGGTCTACAAAGTTTTGCACCAACACTTAAGCAGATCCGTTTGCAAAGTCCTAGGAAACCATTTTCAGCAGTTGTGGGGGGGGGGGGCGTCGACGTCATAATCCCCGGAACGTAAACATTGTTGCCGAAGGCGCTCTGAGCCAGTGGCAGGGCTAGTGGGGGGGCACTCGGCCCGGGACCGGAGTGGGGGCGGGGGCGGCGGCCCGAGGAGGTGCAGGGAGGGGAGGGCGCCCGGGAGGCACCGGGCGCCCTGAGCCCCTGGCATCGCTGTTTTGTTGTTGGGTCACGAGTGCGCCTCTGCACGCAGGCGCCGCCGCCGCCCGGGAGTTGTGTGCTGAGCTGACTTTTGGAGGGCTGAGTTGCAGGCAGCGGGCGCATCCCGGGAGATGGCGGGGCAAGGGGAGAGGGAAGGAGGGGGTGGGAAGGAAGGTGCGGATTTGCACGGCTGGTCCCAGCGGGAGGCGCGGAAATGCAAGGCGAGCGGAGCTTGGCACCCCCCCCCCAAACAAAAAAACGACCCTCCAGCTCAATTCCTGCCCCTATTGCCCCTGTCCCCTACGAACTACCCCTCTCGTCTTCCTTCAGCCACCGCTCCCCATTACCTACAGGGCCAACCCAAATTCAAAGCATTTTGTATATATTTTCCTTTCTGCTGCATGTCTTCATTTTCGGGGGTGTGGGAGGGCAATCCTTCCAGACTCTCCCAATAGGAGGACCTACCATACGGAGGAGGAATTTGGGGGCTCAGGAGGAAATTAGCACAGCTCCATACCTGTACGGACTGCATAACTTCTAAACTCCGGGACTCAAAGATATGGATACACACACGTACAGGAAATGCAGGCTGACCAGAGAATTTTCAGATCGGAGTTGACCGGAAGACGTTCCTTTCATTCATTCGTTCTGCCCGCATCTATGGAGTCCTTTGCTAAGCGATGAGCCCTGGAACAGAAGTTGGACTTTTTTTTTAAAGGTCCCTGTGCTCGCTAAGAGAAGGAAATAGATGCTCAGGAGTGAAATACCGAGAGAATTGGATCTGGCGCCTCCTAATGCAGCTGGCAAACAGGCGGAGGGTAAGTAAGCCCTTACATACCGTTTATAAGAAACAAGTTGGCAGAAAGATGCAAGGCGCACTGGGATGGGGCATGGGGGAACTCTGGGTGCCCCGTGATTAATCCTATAGGGCTTCTTGGCAGAGATATGGGCACCCTCTATACATGGAGTATCTTTAGATCTGGGTATGTTTCCCTATCCATATATTTAGTTCACTGTGACCACCCCCAGAGTCAATCCTAAATGTGTTGTCCTGTAATAACTTCAAAAACATCAGGTCGATTTGGGTTGTGAGAAAGGCTGGCCCTAACAGTCCTCTAGCCCAGCTAGGCCTATCTTGGAGGTAGTCTTGAGATGACATGACACTGGGGACTACGATAAAGGAAGGTTTGGGATACTTACAGCAGGCTTTGAGGGAAAAAACTTCCCAGTCTTTTCACTTTATTTCCCATTAACCCTGTGGGATAGTTGGAGCAGGTCACTTTGCAGCTAGGGAAACTGAGGCTCAGAAGTTAAGAATCTGGATACTCGTTCTGCCCTTATACTGTCTACATATCAACACAGCAATTAGGTGAAAAGGAAGTGGTTTTCTCATCAGAGATCAGATATGAACCATCAGCTCCATATTGGTCACCCTGAGAGCTTCCCCCTCACTCCTTAAAGTCTCCTGTCCTATCTTTTTATATCCCCCCTCCCAACACACACACACACACACACACACACACACACACAAAGACTACTTTTAGAAATCTGTTTTAATCCAAGTCCACTAGCTGGCAAATATCAAAAATTATTTTACTTTGGCTTAGTGGGAGCGAGTTTTGCCTTCAGCCTCTGTCAAGAACCAGGGACCATTTTATTTTTCTCTTACAAGAACCCTTTCAGGGAAATAATCTTGTTATTCCTCATTTTGCAAGTGAGGAAACTACAACTGAGAAAGGCAAAGCCATTCACCCAAGATCACACAGCATGTAAATTGGGTTGGTGGGGCTCAAACCAGAGCCTGGCTCAGAAATCACATGCTTTCTCAGATACTGACCATCTTCCTGCCCCCACACAGTTAAATAAACATGTTCAAAGGAGGGTGCATGGCCTGAAGGGTCTTGGAAGGTGAGTTAAGAAGAATAAAGGAAAACTGTGAAATAGAACTCTTTCCTCCTAGAGACCCTTCTTTCTCCTCATGTGGCCTCATGGTGTCCCTCAAAGCTGGTGTCAGTATCCAATGACAGTCACCTCACCGTAAAACAGTTAAGTCCATATATCACCCAATGGGGAGTTCCTGGCCTGTCACAGTGGGAAGGCGTAGTCACCTAATTTAATCATCTCCCTTTATAAACCTTCGAAGAAGCCGCAGACCAGGAGAAGAAATGGGCCAGCTGGGGTTTGTTCCCCTCTGACTCCCCCAGAATGTCTACCCTGCTGCCTGGTCCTAAGTGGTCACTTAATAAATTTGGGGCCCCTGATGGATCACCTTCCTCAGCGATATTTGCATTTTCCCTTTATCAGTTATTGGCAGATGAAAGGCTTTGTCCTCCTGTTGAAAGAATTCCAGGCATTTGCTCAAAGTGGGGGAGGAGGTTATTTTAGGCCAAAGGGGGAAGGGCCAAGACCCTAGAGCTCTTGGTGCTGGCTAATTTTCCAGGGGAGAGGGCAGTAGGTGAGGGAGGGGAAATAAAGCATAAGGTAATTCTCCAAAAAAGGTATGTTTTCTTGCAGGAAAAGAAGACCAGGCCAGTTTCATTTGAAACATCATCATAGTGACTTCCTGGACCTTCCTGCTCATTCTTACAAAAGGCCCAGTCAAATCCTGACTGTGTGAGCCCCATTCATTCATTTCTTCATTCATCAAAGTTGATTGAGGGGAAGTCGGGATGGCTCAGTGGGTTAAGCGCTCACTTTGCAGCCCTGGGGACCCAGGATCGAATCCTGGCCCTGGCCTGTGCAGACCCATATGCTGAGCTGGGGAGTGCCCCCAGTTCGGTTCTCACTGGGGCCCGGCCCAGTTCCTGCCCTGTGCAGCCCTGCGCCCACCTGTGGAATGAAACTATGTGGAAAAATCAATGATGTGCAACTATGGAGACTGTTCTGGGCTTTCCCCCTTCTCTCTGTCTCTGTATATCTCTCTCTCTCTCTCTGTCAAAAACAATAAAAACAATAAAAAGTTGATTGAGGGGAAGCTGGGATGGCTCAGTGGGTTAAGCGCTCACTTTGCAGCGCCGGGGACCAAGGATCAAATCCTGGCCCCAGCCCAGTGCGGACCCATATGCTGAACTGGGGAGTGCCCCCAGTTTAGTTCTCTCTGTGTCTCTGTATCTCTGTATCTCTCTCTCTATCTCTCTCTCTCTGTCAAAAACAATAAATACATACATAAATAAATAAATAAAAAGGTTGATTGAGCAACTCTGTGCTTTAAGACAGATGGTATAGAAGAACCAGCTGATAGTAGACATACCCCAGAGGGAGTAGACCACTGGCTTTCTAAGGGAGTTAGAAAGGGCTGATACTGGATGGAACCCTCAGAGTCCAGAATTTTCAAACTGTTAGAAACTGAAGCTGTTGTCATATTTAAATGTTATCACAATAGCTCCTGATTTCTGAGAACTTACTATGTCTTTGAGCAAAGCCACTCACCTTTGCTATCTCTGAGTCCTCATCTAAGTTCTATGAACAGGGGTCTGTTATGCCCCACTTTTGTAGCTGAACCTCAAAGAGAAGTCAGGTTACTTGCCCAAAATTTACAGCTATAAAATAATAGTAGAGATGGGACTTGAACCCAGGGCTTGCAGGAATCCACAGGCTTTCCCACTATGCTTCCCTGTAGGGCTGCCCCAGAAGATGATGGCAATGTTCTGTCTATGTCTGCGTGTCTAATACAGGAGCCTCTAACCACATGTGGCTATTGAGCCCTTGCGATGTAAGTAGTGGGCTTAAGGATCTAAAAGTTAAATTTTATTTAAGTGTAATTAAATTTAAATAGCTATATTTAACTGGTGTCTACCTTATTGAACAGTGCAACCTTGGAGGGTTTTCCAAAATGTTATAACTCACCTACCAGGCTATACATACCTCATGGTCTGATTGGGCACTTAGGTCCCCATAATCAACCTTCTGGAAATACGTGTGGAATGAATGAAAAAAACAACGAAGTATCATAAGGATGAGGTGTGGGAAGGAGGCCCAGGACAGCTGCACAGGTTTCCTAGAATGGACCATCTGGTGCAATATGAACATCTGCAGAGTGAGCCCTTCCATCCCCTACTCTGAGTGCCTGCCAAGAGCCTGGCACTGTAGACACCCAGTGATGCCAGTCGAATAAAAGACTGTCCCACCTGCCCAGACCTGACAAACTTTTCAAGGACAGGTAAAGTGGTGATGGGGTAGAAAGCCTTAGAAATGGGTAACCACTTCCTGATACGTTTCCTACTGACAGACTCGAACACAAAGATGCAGTCTATGGTCTTGTTTGCAACAGAAAAAGATTGAAAGGGTTCTAAAAATTGGGGAGCTGGTTAAATACTTCCTGGTCCATTAAACCAGTGAAACGCTGCTAAATCATTAGAATAAGGTAGATCTCTAGGTACAGATGAGCAATGATTTAATATCCTTGAAACAAAAACGGGGGGAAGCCGGGATGGCTCAGTGGGTTGGGCGCTCGCTTTGTAGCGCCGGGGACTGAGGATCGAGTCCCGGCCCTGGCCCGTGCGGAACCATGTGCTGAACTGGGAGCTCCCCCTGTTCAGTTCTCTCTCTGTCTCTGTATCTCTCTCTCTCTCTGTCAGGGACAACAAAAGAATAAATAAACTAAATAAATAAATAAAAACCATACAAGGAAACCCAAAACTTTAAAAAACAAACAAACAAAAAATGGAGTGCAAAGTACTAATACTAAATTGTGCTTACCACTTATGGTACACAAGGAGATTATATCTATTAATGTATCTACATATGTACTTTAATATGCACATAATTTTCATTGGAAAGAAATACAGTCCAAAAATACAGAAAAGAACTAAGAGAAGAAAACCTGTGTTTTTTAGTAGTGTGACATTTTTACCACATGTATATATTAGTGTTTCCTGATTTTGAACCTGATAGACTGATTTCACTTTATATACTGTAGTACCTTTTGAATTTGGTACTACATAGATGTAGTACCAAATTCAAAAATAAATTTCATTTTACTCATCTTTTTTGAGGCTATGAAGTTCAAAATAAGGCAAATCTAAACCAAATATTGTGTAGGTAGGTATAGGTATAGGTGTATATATATATATATATATATA
>PVKE010028843.1:0-20646 GCA_004027555.1 Craseonycteris thonglongyai
GTTTTGAACATATATTTTACTTATCTACCCATACCTCGCTGGAATGCACCTTATACTGAAACACAGTGTATAAACATAGTATGCATTTCACACCCCTTCTTCCCCCTTAGACTACGCCTATGACAACAAGTCGATCGCAACACACTTTTAAGATAAAAAGTAGATCTTATATACAGAAAAGTTGGCCACCCCTGCTCTAGGGGACCTAACTACAGTAACATCTTAATTTTTCTGAGAAAAATAATCTGTGAGTTGCTCCTCTCAAGGGAGGCCAACCATGAGGAAGGTAGATTTAAAATATTACACTCCTCTCCCCTGAGATAGTCAAGCAATGAACAAATATTGTTTGGTTCAAAACAAAGGAGCTAAATGCAGGTATAATTTATGTAACCTGCAATCAATTTCTTTGCAGTGATTTTTGGTTCCATTGTTTTTCTCCAGCTAAATAAACAAATGTCCAAACTACAGATTTGAGTGATGCAGAGAAGGAAAAGAAACCTACCTACTCTGGAAGGGCAGGAATGGCCCCAGAGCTACAGCCACCCAGACTCGCAGGGAATACTCACTAAGCAGTAGGATTAATTAAACAAAGGATCTAGGAGGAAGAGGCAAATAAGTTCCTCATTGTTGAGAAGAAAGGGAGAGATGAGGACAAAAGGAGGAAACTACTAGTCAGAAGACAGGGAGGACCAGGGCAGAGGCAGCTCTGCCAGTTATGCCCAGCGGGTAGGCTGAGCAGCCATACACACTCTAAGCTGTGCCCCCTCCAAACCCCTGAAAGCTTTGTTTTCAACTGAGGACCAGAAGAGTTTGGGCTGTTACTGCTCCAGGACACTGTTGGCTTGGTGTGGTCTGAGAGTGGCTGGTGTCACAAGGCCTACTCAAAGCAGTGCTCTTGACACATTTTTCAATCTGGGTTCTACTGTGGAAACAATTTTGCTATTTTGGAATCCTAAAGCCATACATAAGAACTGAACTCAGGAGATTGTATTTCAATTTCTTTTTTTTGGCAAGACTCTCATCTTTAACATAATTTATTATACTTACAGCTAAGCGAGCTCTAATGTACCTGTATGAAACCCACGGGTTATTTGTCAACAACAGCTGGCCACAACGTAACACAGTCTCAGACAAATTACTATTGGCTTCGACAGTCACCTGGAGCACACAGACAGTATTGCCCAACGAAGTGCAAAACAGTTTCCTGTTTTTAAAAAAAGTCTAGAAAACCTTATTATGCGGTTTGATGACATAACTGCACATGATTTCAGAAAACCACAAGATGATCAGCATCTTTCTTGCCAAAAGAATACCCACAACATTTTACTGCAAACGCCACCCTGCCCAAAAAGCTACATTTCAGACCATTTAAATTACTAATGAAGCACAAGTAGAGGACATAGGAAACAAGCTGCCTTCAAATCATACACATCTGAAGATGTTTAACTGCTCCTGGCACCATTTTCCCTTTCCTTTCTCATGTCCTAGCTTCATGGATGAATCTGAAATCCCATGGAGTAACCTCACATCCCCTTGTGATTCAGAAGCAAACCCTTCCCCCTTCCTTTTTCCCTTTCATTCTTGGGTACCTCCCCACCCTAAATCCCTGACAAACCACCTTAACAAAATGATTATAAGGGCACTCACTGCTTTTCTCGCTGAATGAGAAACCAGAAGGCAAAGGGTAGCTTTTTGCTAAAGATTAATCCAGGCCAAAATAGTGAAGCACATATCCTAAGAGGCCAGGAGGAGGTCAACTGGGAAGACCCAGCTCAGCCATGAGGCTCACAGCCCTAGCACCCCCAGCACCTCCACACTACCTAACTTGAGGGAAGGTCCAGGAGGAGAGGAGCCTTCTGAAGTGACCAAACCCCCTAACCCCCAGAGCCTTGTGCACAGATTCACAGACTCATGGATTCAGGTACTTTCCCTTTATTCCAGCACCTTCCTCTTTCTACACAAATTCAGGGACTACCACTCAGCACAGTTTTAGTAAATGGTATCTCCTAGCTCCAGAGACAATAAGAGTGGCCCCTTAGAAGGTGTGACCTTGTGGCCCTCTGAATAAATTCAACAGCTGCTGAGCCCTTCTACTGTAGACAGCCAACTACCTAGAGCACACAAGTATCTTCATTCCATCCTGTGAGTAATATCATTGATTTGCTTGTTTTAATCGAGATATAATTCACATACATAAGATTCACCTATTTCAAGTGTACAATTCAGTGGTTTTCAGTATATTCAAAGTTATGCAACCATCACCACTATGTAATTCCAAAAGACTTTCATCATCCCCAAGAGGAGCATGGTTTTTAATCCCCATCCTATTGATGAGAAAAATGGGGAAAAGATGTTAAGCAACCCATTCAAGAGCGCAGTCTCATCAACAGCAGAGCTGGGACGGAAACCCACCGTCCTTGAAACCTTTACAGTACTGGGTGGGTGGTGCCGATCACCCCTCCATCTACCCCTGGCCTCTATCACTCCCTTCTCATCCTTCATCCTCTCAAATGATGGCTGCTCCCCAGGGCTTTGTCTTGCTGCTTTATCAGTGGACATGTATACCCAACAGAGTCCCTCGCTCCAGACTCCCACTCCCAAATCTACTTCTCTTGTCTGGATTTTTATCTCAGCCCCATACCCTGTCTGCAACACTCCCTCACACTGGGCATCTCCACCTAAATGTAAATGTCCCCAGACAGCCACAAATGTCAGAACAAAAATCCCCTGCCCTGACTCAAATAATGGCATCAACCAGCCTGACTCAACCAGTCATTATCACAGTCACTTAGCATAGTTATTAAAGAGTTGGACTTTGCACTTCTTAAATTACATAAATGTCTAACATCTATACTGTATACCTGAAACTAATATAAAACACTGAATGTCAATGGTAATTGGAAAATAAATAAATAAATCTAGTAAGGCTTATAAATGTCAAAAAGAAAAAAAGAGGGAAGCCAGGATGGCTCAGAGGGTTAAGCGCTTGCTTTGCAGTCCTGGGGACTGAGGATAGAATCCTGGCCCCAGCCTGTGTGGACCCATATGCTGAACTGGGGTGTGCTTCCCATCTGGGAGGCCCCCAGTTCAGTTCTCTTCCCCCGGTTCTGCCCCTGGCTCGAGGGGGCGTGCCTCCCATGAGGGAGGCCCCCAGCCCAGTTCCTGCCCTGCATTGCCCCCACCTACCTGTGTGGAACGAAACCATGTTGAAGACTGATGATGCACAACTATGGAGACTGCTCTGGGCCCTCCCCCTTCTCTCTGTCTCTCTCTGTCTTTGTCAAAAACAATAAAATACATCTTAAAGAAAAAAAAAGTTGGGATTCTGGAGTCTCAAGGTACTGAATTCCAATTTCAGCTCTGCCACTTAGCTCTGTAACACACAGTGAGCATTAAATGGTAGCCATTGTCATTACCATGTGAGAGGCCAAAAGATCTCACACACAGCCCATTTTCACCAAGCTGAATCTAGTGAGGGGAATACGCACATGTTGTAACATGTATCAGAATTTCCTTCTTTTGAAGGCTGAATTATATTCCATTGTATGTATATACCACATTTTTTTTATCCATTCATCTGTTAATGGGCACCTGGGTTACTTCCCACCTTTTGGCTACTGTGACTAATGCTAAGAACATGAATACACAAATATCTGTTTAAGTCCTTGCTTTCGATTCATTTGAATATATACCCAGAAATAGAATTGCTAGATCATATGGCAATTCTATCTTTAATTTTTAGGAATCAAAATTTAAGCATAAAAGAGGGATGCTGGAATAGCTCAGCAGGTTGAGTGATTGCCTTGCAACCCTGAGGTCCGGGAATCAAATCCCAGCCTCAGCTAATGCAAACCCACATGCTGATCTGCAGTACAGCAGATCATGAGGGAGATCCCCAGTTCAGTTCCCGCCTTGTGAGGCCCGTATCCACCTATGTGCAATTAAACTTTGTCAAAACTATTGTACAACTATGGAGATTGCTCTGGGCCCTCCCTTTTCTCTCTCTCTCAAACAATAAAATGAATCTTTTTAAAAATGCAAAATGCTGATAACCACTGAAGCTTGGTGAAGGGTATACGAGCATATGGGTACATTATACTATTCTCTTTACTAGTGAGATGGTTAATTTTATATGTTAATTTGAGTGGGGCCACAGGAATGCCCAGATTAAACTCTTTCTGGGTGTCTGTGAAGGTCTGAATAGAAAAAAAAAGGCAGAGGAAGAAGGAATTTGCCCCATTTTTCCTACCTTACTGCTTGAGCTGGGACATCTCATTTTATCTCCTCCCATGCTGGGATTTACATCATCAGCTTCCCTGGTTCTCAAGCCATCAGACTTGAATTCAATTACAGCACTGGCTTTCCTAAGTCTCCAGCTTGCAGACAGCAGATCATGGGATCTCTCAGCTGCCATAATGCTGTGAGCCAATCCCTCATAATAAATCTCCTTTTATACCCTTTTGGTTCTATTACTCCGGATAACCCTGATTAATATAACTAATAAATATTTGAAAGTTTCCATAATAAAAAGCTAAATTTAACAATAATGTTGAAAGACTTATAGACAGAATATATAATACAATACAAGTAACTTTTTCCTTTTAAGATTTGTTTTATTGTTTTGAGAGGTGAGAAAGAGAAACACAGAGAGAATGGGGGAGGGCCCAGAGCAGTCTCCACAGTTGTACATCCTTAGTTTTGACATAGTTTCATTCCACACAGGTGGATGTGGGGCCACGTGGGGCGGGAACTGAACTGGGGACCTCCCACATGGGAGGCAGCACCACAGTTCAGCATGTGAATTTTGCATGGGCCACCACTGGGATTCAATCCCTGGACCATGTGGTTTGAAGGCAAAGCACTCAATCCATTGAGCTATCATGGCATTCTCAAATGGCATCCCCAGAATTCTCAAATCTTAAGAAAACAACCCAGTCAAAAAGTGGGTAAAAGATATAAACAGATACTTTATTAGTTTCAGGAATACAAAAACAACATAGTGATCAGACATTTATATACCTCACAAAATGATAACCCCAATAAGTCTATTATCAACCTGATACTGTACATAGTTATTACAATATTATTAACTATATTCCCTATGCTGTACTTTATAGTCTCATGAATATTTTTTTAAAGACTTATCTTATTGTTTTTTTGACAGAGACAGAGACAGAGATAGAGAGAAGGGGGAGGGCCCAGAGCAGTCTCCACAGTCGCACACCATCATTTTCAATACGGTTTGGTTCCACACAGGTGGGTGGAAGCCGTGCAGGGCAGGAACTGGGCTGGGGGCCTCCCGCATGGGAGGCACATCCCAGTTCAGTATATGGGTCCACACGGGCCTCCACACATGCCTTGTACCTGTGTTTACTCCAGTTTACTGCATGGTGGCAACTGTGTCAGTAATTGTGTCTATTTGGTTCCCTGCTCTTTATCCCCTCTCCCACCAACAGGCACCCAGTAAAGAGCTGGTCAATGACTGATCAACCAACTGGGAATGAATAGGCTCTAATAAATGACCGTCAAACCATACCCACAGGTAACTGGACACTCTCCAATAGACAATTAATGTTACATGTCAGCCTAGAACACAGGTTCAGGTGAAGGACCTTTGGGATGGCCTCCGTCCACTTAAGTTTCTAGCAATTATTTGGGAAAAAAATACATAGGGCTGGCTTATCACTTGCCATATTTGTGGATAACAGATTTGAAAGTGTTAGCATGTAAGAGGATAAGCCTCAAAATTATCCCAGTGGGATGGAAGGCCAGGATGATGCCATGAGGTTAACTCTAACTGGCATACATTTAAAGTTCAAAGACTCAGCTATAGGAATAGAGGATAGAGAAGAGCAGTCTTGATAAAAATAGTCAAATGAAAACAGACCTGGTGATTTCAGGTGACATCAGTCATGCTGAAGCTAAATGTTTGTCAGTAAAGAATGAAGTAAAAGAGAAAGAAAGAAAATAACAACAAAAGGATGAAGTAAAAGACAAATGTTAGTAGTGGGGATTGAGGTGAATCATCACAAACCTTTTCTCATCTAGGATACTCCATTTTCACATCTGCAAGAAGAAGTCTGTTCATTAGTTTAAAAGATATTAAGTCCAACCTTTTTAAAATGGATATTTTTATGATTCCCTGCACATGCCAAGAATATCCAGAATGATATTTAAAACATTTCCTTACTTTAAAAACAAACAGGGGAAGCCAGGGTGGCTCAGTGGGTTAAGCGCTCACTTTGCAGCCCCGGGGACCCAGGATCGAATCCCGGCCCCGGCCCGTGTGGACCCATATGCTGAACTGGGAAGTGCCCCCAGTTCAGTTCTCACTGGGGTGAAGACCCCGGCCCAGTTCCTGCCCTGTACAGCCCCGTGCTCACCTGTAGAATAAAACTATGTGGAAAAACCAACGATATGCAACTATGGAGACTGTTCTGGGCCCTCCCCCTTCTCTCAGTCTCTATCTCTGTATCTCTCTCTCTCTGTCAAAAACAATAAAAATAAATCTTTAAATAAATAAATAAAAACACCACCACAGCACTATGGTTCATCTCTAGCCTAAGCAGACCAGGGCTCCAGCAGCCTGCAAGCCAATAGTCTATTTGCCAGATAATAGAAACAAATTAGAAAACTTCCAAATTTCACAATTTTATAATCCCAGTCCCAATTAATGGAGTAAATACATTCCATCCTGTCCATCCCACTAAATGCTGCTATAAACCTGGAAACAATACATGAAGCAACTATTTCTGAACTTTAAAAAATAAACAGTAGTAGGCAGATAAGAGAAGACAAAATTTCCCAGTTATGACTCAGGGGCCTATGGAATAATACCAAAAAAGGTCTGCTACGGTATTTGTGTGACTGGAGTCCCAAAAGAAGAGGAGAATAAGCGTGAAACAGAAAAAAGTATTTAAAGAAATAACAACAAACAAACAGGTAATAAATCATAAAATAGTAGACATAAATCCAAACATAATAATATTAATGTAAATGGTCTATAAATATACACCAATTAAAAGATGATGAAGAGTGTCAGAATAGATTAAAAAATAGGACCCAACTTTATACTGTCTATAAGGAGCTCACTTCAAATATAATGATATAGGTAGATGAGAAGGAAAATGATACACCATACAAACACCAATCAGAGAAAGCTGGAGTGGCTAAATACATAACAGACAAAGAAGACTTCAAAGAACAGAAAATTACCAGGGATAAAAAAAAAACACCAGGGGAAGCTGGGATGGCTCAGCAGGTTGAGCGCTCGCTTTGCAGCCCCGGAGACCAGGGATCGAATCCCGGCTCCAACCCATGCGGACCCACATGCTGAACTGGAGAGTACCCCCAGTTCAGTTCTTGCCGGGGCCTATTCAGGAGGCTCCTGACTCAGTTTCTGCCCTGTGCAGCCCTGTGCTCACCTGTAGAGTGAAACTATATGGAAAACTAATGCTGTCAACTATGGAGACTGCTCTGGGCCCTCCCCCTTCCCTCTGTCTCTCTCTGTCTGTCTCTCTGTCTGTCAAAAACCAATAAAAATAAATCTTAAAAAAAAAAAAAGCACACTGAATAGAAATAAAATGTTCAATTCATTAAGAAGGTATAATAATCCTAAATATGTACATAACTAATAACAGAATCTTATTTATATGAAGCAAAAACTGATCAAACTGAAAGAAGAAATGGACAAATATAGTTGGAGACTTCAATTCTACCCTTTCCATAACTGACAGAATTAGTAGACAGAAAATCAGCAAGAATATGGAAATACTGATGAGTCAAAGACCTAAACATAAGACCTAAAACCATTAAACTCTTAGACAAGAAAACATAGAAAAAAAAGCTTAATGACATTGAATTTGGCAATGATTTCTTCAAATGATAGCAAAAGCACAGTTAACAAAAGTAAAAATAGATAAATTGAATTATACAAAAATTTAAACCTTCTGTACATCAAAGAACACACAATCAAGTGAGTGAAAAGACAATCTATAGAATGGGAGAAAATATCTGCAAATCAAATAACTGATAAAGGGTTAATATCCAGGATATATAAAGAATGTCTATAAGCCAACACCAACAAAAACAGACTATATTATAGACAATGGACTTCAATAAACATATTTCTCCAAATACATATAAATGGTCAGCAAACACATGAAAAGATGTTCAACCTTACTAATTATTAAGGAAGGAAATGCAAATCAAAACCACAAGGAGGAGAAACTGGGATGGCTCAGTGGGTTAAGCGCTTGCTTTGCAGCCCTGGAGACAGAGGATCGAATCCTGGCTCCGGCCCAGGCGGGCCCATATGCTGAACTGGGGTATGCCCCAGTTCAGCTCTGGGGTATGCCCCAGTTCAGCTCTTGCTGGGGCCTATGTGGGAGGCTCCTGCCCTGCACAGCCCCATGCCCACCTGTGGAGTGAATCTATATGGAAAACCTATGCTGTCAACCATGGAGACTGCTCTGGGCCCTCCCGCTTCTGTCTGTCTGTCTCTCTGTCGAAAACAATAAAAATAAATCTTAAAATTAAAACAAAAACAAACAAACAAACAAAAAACACAAGGAGATATTACCTCACACCCATTAGGAGGGCTATTATTTAAATAAATAAATTAATAAATAATTAAATAAATAAATCCCATAGAATTGTCTATATCAAGCTTGTCTAACCTGTGGCCCAACACAAATTCGTAAACTTTCTTAAAACATTATGAGATTTTTTGGGGATTGTTTTTTTGTTTTTTTTTAGCTCATCAGCTATCATTAGTGTTAGTGTATTTTATATGTAGCCCAAGATCATTCTTCTTCTAATGTGGCCCAGGGAAGCCAAAAAGTTAGACACCCCTGGTCTACATAGACAATCATGTCATCTGCAAATAGGAACAGTTGTTCTTTCTTTCCAATGTATGCCTTCTATTTATTTTTCTTGCACAGGTTAGCACTTCCAAGAGGATGGCATTAGTGGTGAGAGTAGAAGTCATTGCCTTGTTCCCAATCTTAAGAGGAAAGCAGATATACACAAATATGACCAAATCGATTTTTTTTTAAAGATTTATTTTGTTTTTGACAGAGAGAGAGAGAAACAGAGGGGGGGAGGGTTCAGAGCAGTCTCCATAGCTGAATGTCATCAGTTTTCGTTCCACACAGGTGGGCAAGGGCCATGCAGGGTCGGAGCTAGGCAGGGGGCCTCCAGCATGGGAGGCATGCCCCCTCAAGCCAGGGGCCAAACCAGAGGGCAAGTACTGAACTGGGAGGCTTCCTGCATGGGTAGCACACCGCAGTTCACCATATGGGTTCGCACAGGCTGGGGCTGGGATTCGATCCTCAGTCCCCAGGGCTGCAAAGTGGGTGCTCAACCTGCTGAGCCATCCCGGCTTCCCCGATCAATTGATTTTTGACAAAGGTAGAAAGACAATTTAATGGAGAAAGGATAGTCTTTTCAAGAAACAGTGTTGTTGGGGAAGCCGGGATGGCTCAGTGGGTTAAGCGCTCACTTTGCAGCCCCGGGGACCGAGGATCGAATCCCAGCCCCGGCCTGTGTGGACCCATATGCTGAACTGGGAAGTGCCCCCAGTTCAGTTCTCACTGGGGTGAAGACCCCGGCCCAGGTCCTGCCCTGTGCAGCCCCACCCACCTGTGGAATGAAACTATGTGGAAAAACCGATGATGTGCAACTATGGAGACTGTTCTGGGCCCTCTCCCTTCTCTCTGTTTCTGTATCTCTCTCTCGCTCTCTCTGTCAAAAACAATAAAAAATAAATAAATAAATAAATAAATAAATAAATAAATAAATAAAAAAGAAACAGTGTTGGGACAACTGGATATCAATAAGCAAATACATGAATCTCAACCTAAAGTTTTCACCTTGTATAAAGATTAATTCAAAAAGGATCATCGATCTCAAAGTAAATATGAAACTATACTTCTTAGAAGAAATTATGAGAAATATTCATGACCTGAGATTAGTTCTTCCATAATACCAAAAGCACAATCCATGAGTTTTTACCAAAAACTTGATAAATGAAATTTCATCAAAACTAAAATTGTTCTGCAAAAGCCATGGTTAAGAGAATAGGGGAAACCGGAATGGCTCAGTGTGTTAAGTGCTCGCTTTGCAGCCCCGGGGTCCGAGAATCAAATCCCGACCTCGGCCTGTGCAAGTCCATATGCTGAACTAGGCTGTGTCCCCAGTTCAGTTCTTACTGGGGCAAGCTTCCCATGTAGGAGGCCCCTGGTTCGGCACCCAGCTCACAGGGGCATGCTTGCCATATGGGAGGCCCCCGGCTTGGTTCCCACCTTGTGCACCCCCACCCACCTGTGTGGAACAAAACCATGTCAAAAACTGATGACATTCAAAACTATGGAGACTGCTCTGGGCCCTCCCCCTTCTCTCTGTCTCTCTGTCTCTGTCAAAACAAAATAAATCTTAAAAATAAATAAATAAAATTAAGTTTTCTATAATAACAGTCGTACCAAACCCTCACTCCCAAGTAGACAGGCTGGGAGCCCCTTAGAGAAGGATGTTTGTCCTATTTATTTATGTCTAACAGTACCTGGCCAATCTAGGCATTCAGACATGTATAAAGTATAGATTTCTTTAAAGGGGGAAATATGTTAAAATTTTTACCAATATGTAGCTACTGATCTTGTTCTAACTCTAAAGTTATTTAGCCAACTCTCAATTTCAAATTATATACCGTACATGTATAAGGTTTGGACAAAAAAAAAAATGGTTGAGAGAAAGTAGACAAGCTAAAGAAGCAACTACTGCTGGAAGAGCTATTGTTCCTAGGTTGGTTTTTTTTCTTGTTGGTTTTTCTTTTTTCCATTGGCACAAAAATCTTTTAGCCTTAAACTGTTTTTCATAGTTGTGCTGGAATAAACGGGAAACCACAAAAATGAAGGCTTCCACTATGCCAGTCATCAAGTCATAGTGGCAAGAAAGAAGCCATCCAAAACTATACACATCTGATTAAACTCTGACTATTTAAGTGTTTATTAACCCATTTAATACCCAAATTCAACCAATCATTTGAAATGTTCAGAGACAAAGTTCTGGATTACAGTATTTCCTATGGCTTTCTACTGCATCCAGAAAATTGAGGCCTCACTTCTCAGGCCTCTGGAACTGCTTTTCTTGTCTTTTTTTAAAATCAAAGACCTTTATAAAAACAACCATTAGGACCCTCAGTCTCAATCCCAGTTGCAACTTTTTCTTTACACATGTTAAGTGTCTACTCTAAGAGTTCTCAAAACACTGGCTTGGCACATCCTGAGCAACTTTCTCTCCCAACATGTTAAGCAAAAAGCAGACAACTTCAACAATTATTACAGAAACCCTGGTTTTAATTTTATATTTTCCTAAGCAAAAGGCTTGGCACAGCCTCTTATGGTTCCCCCCCCTTTTACAAAAATCTGTCTCCTAAGCAAAAGTTTCTGTTTCCTAGTAGTAGCAGATACACTTTTAAAACTTAGTTAAAAAACGCAAAAATAGTTACACTGGAATGTTATTTCCATACTTCCTCCCCAATATTTTCCACTTAGAACAGAGTCCAGAAGTTTATTTATTTATAAATACATGTTCTTTTTCCCTTAAGGATCCCATGTTTTCAAATAAATTGACCTTACAAACTACATTAAGTAATAATCCAGTTTTTCTTTCCTTTGTTAAAGAGACATGTCTATTCAATTGGTTTTGTTTGTTTTTTTAAGATTATTCTTATTATTTTTGAGAGAGAGAAAGATACAGAGACAGAGAGAAAGGGGAGGGCCCAGAACAGTCTCCGTAGTTGCACATCATTGGTTTTCCCACATAGTTTCATTCCACAGGTGGGTACAGGGCTGCACAGGGCAGGAACTGGGCAGGGGTCTCAACCCAGTGAGAACCGAACTGAGGGCACTTCCTAGAATTCAGCACATGGGTATGCACAGGCCGGGGCCAGGACTTGATCCTCGGTCCCTGGGGCTGCAAAGTGAACGCTCAACCCACTGAGCCATCCCAGCTTCCCCTATTCAACTGTTTATTCATGCCTTACTATGTGTCAGGCACTGTTTTAGACACTGGGGATAAGACAGGGAACTTGAAACACATCACCTGTGCTCTCATGGAGTAATCGTCTAGTTGGGTGGTAAATAAAGCAGGGTGAAGGGAAAGAGTGGGGCCAGGGAAGTGTCCTACTTTAGACAGAATGATCAGGGAAAGTCTCTTTGGAACAGAACAAAAGAACAGCAGTTCTGAAGAACAGAGCCAAGTGGACATTTTGGGGAAATGGGTGAGGAGCAGAGAACAGAAAAATAAACCTCAAATGCAAAGACTCTGAGGCAGAAGTTAATCAAAATGTTAATCGAAGCTTCTGACCAACACGAAATAATCAGTACCACATAATTACAGTCATAAAGAAATTGGCCCTATCTTGTTTAATGCAGTTTATATTAGACTTTTTGAAATACACTTAGTACCGAGTCCCTCAGTCTGACTCTCAATCCCTCATTTCTACATTAATAAACTCCGGACTCCCTGGGGACTCTCTCTGAAAACCAGTGACAGACCCTACTGTTTTATGTAAGGAACAAGGTCACACATGAAAGGCACTGAGATGACGGCTGGGACTTACTTTAAAGTGAGAATTTTCACACAAAAATCTTCCCCATCAAGAAGTTAAACTGCTTAAAAATAAGGTAGTTTCCAAATATACTAAAAAAGCAAGATCTTCTCCCAAAGGAGGTGTGGCTTTCTGAATTCTGTGCCCTTCCACTCATCTGTTCCTTCTTCAGCCAACCACAGGCCTGCCCCCCAGCCCTGGATCATTTTGAACTGAGCCTTTGAAAGTTTTAATTGGCTCTTCACCACCACACAAGATATACAAGATGCTGAGGCCATCCCCTTGGCCAGGGGGCCTTGGTTTCTTATTCTCTACCTCTCCTAGTCTACCCTTCCTCTGGGTCCTCTGAGTCCCACCTTGCTAATGAATCCAAACCCCTGCTCAGATCACCCTGCTTTTTCACTTCTGCACACACAACCTGTCCCCCAGGAATAATCTTATTTTCCAAACAAAAATCTCAGGGCACATTGTCAGTACATGGATACTTATTATATGAATTGCTCTAATTTTAGTGCTTGGAATATTTCCTAACTTAAAGCAAAATAATTTCTCAAAACTTAGGATGCACCTACACATGGTCTGATGAGACAGCACAGGAAACTGGGACTGTCTGGGAAAATTAAGGCTCTACATTCAGTCACAGGCCTTTGACTACTGCTCTATTCTCTAACAACTTATTTCCCAAAGAAATCTGACATCATTCTACAAAAGGATCTGGAGCTACTTCTAGGAATAAAAATAAAGAGGCTGTGAGTTGAAGGCCAAAATGTTATTTCCAGGTTATTTCAACAGCTCGGTGAGCTAACAGGACCATCATGGAAAATAATCTGCCTCGGCTGCCATACAGACCCAAGCCTTTGATGGGATGGATTACATATGTGCTGCAGTTCAGGTAAATCTAGAAATATGCCCCTCTCCAGCACCCAGGTAGGCATCCATTCTACCAGGAGGGAGAAGCATCTTGAAATCAGGAGGGTACAGACCCTCCTGTCCTTGCCTCCTCTAAGAATCCTCTTAAGTGCTGGGAAAGGCTCTTGACACTTACTAATTAAGAACAAAGGTCCTCCAGGGCTGTTAAGAGAGAACTGATTTGGCCCTGTGACACAGAAGGAGGCAAAAGGTCTTACTAAGCTCACCGTTTCCCTATGAAAGTGAATACTTGTAGGTAAACAAGACCTTCAGGTCTGTGTAGGAAGAAATGCTTGACCAAATCTATAATTTTTTTAATGTTCAGAAATTTAATGGTATTGCCCTTTGATAGTAAAAGCACTCTTTGAAATGTAACAAAAGGTAATAACAATTCAAAAGAAAAATGTAGGCCATTTAATAAAGCATTCTTCCTAATAGTAAAAAAAAAAAAAAAAATGAAAACCATGATCAAGAGATCTTATGCAGGGGAAGCCAGGATGGCTCAGTGGGTTAAGCTCTCACTTTGTAGCACCGGGGACCAAGGATCGAATCCCGGTCACGGCCCGTGCGAACCCATATGCTGAACTGGGGAGTGCCCCCAGTTCAGTTCTCTCTCTGTCTCTGCCTCTCTTTGTCAAAAAATTAAATTAAATTAAAAAAAAAAAAAGAGATCTTATGCAGCCTTTGGAAGAAAAACATTCCAAAGTTCTTTTCATCTGAGTCTGTCATACTGTTTTTTGTCCCTAATTTCCTTTAATGGTACAATGTTTCTTTGATTAAGATATAATTGACATATAACATTATATTAATTTCAGCTGTACAACATAATGCTTCAATATTTATATATTGAGAAGTGATCACCACAATAAGTCTAGTTAACATCTGTCACCATTTAGTTACAAAATTTTTTTTCTTGTGATGAGAACTTTGAAGATCAACTCTCAAGTATGCAATACAGTATTATTACCCATTATTAACTATGCTGTACATTATATCCCCATACAATGTCTTAACTAATAAATAAAATGAAAATAAATTCCTTTCAAATTCAAGAAATTTTGCCATTAGCAGCAACAAATGTATTAATTAAGCACCTGCTATGTGCAGAACAGTGTTTTTAAAATAGGAAAATGTGTTAAAAAAAATTCTTAAGCTTCAAGTTTCTTCAAGAGTTCTATATTATCTAAATCAGCAGTGTCCAACCTTTTCGCTTCCCTGGGCCACAATGAAAGAATTGTCTTGGGCCACACATAAAATACATTAACAATAACAATAACTGATGAACTTTAAAAAAGGTTGCAAAAATATCTCATAATGCTTTAAGAATTTGTGTTGGGCCTCATTCAAAGCTGTCCTGGGCTGCAGATTGGAACATGCCTGATCTAAGTCATTCTCCTCAAGGGCCTCCAAATTACAAAGTAAGGAAAGTAATACAAGGTTAAAGATTACAGTCAGTATATTAACTTTAAGGCTAACCTTACTAAGGTAGAGCTAAAAACAGCTAACATTTTAATAATTTTTGAATAGACGATATTTGCGTGTGGTATACAATTCAAAAAGTATAAAAAGCCATACAGTGAAAAAATAAATCTCTCTTCCACCCCAGTCTTCAGCCACCCAGTTTTGCCGCAGAGATATTCTATAGTGCCAATGGGTTTGGATAACTTGGTATGTGAGAGACACTTTTCTAAAAGCTTTATACAGAAGGCTCATTTGGTGCAGGTAGTACTGTCATTGGGCCAATTTCCAAGTGAGGAGACCTGCTTGTGGCCTGAAGTGAAGGGGCCACTGACCAAAAGTCTCATGGTGATAAGAGACATAAAGTCCAAACTCTTGAAACCTGCCCCCCGCCTACCATACAAAACACACATGTACACCCAAAGCCCTAAACAAAGGTGACTTTGTTGTTATGTGCCCTCTGACTGGAACACTCTTCAACCAACCTTCACCATTCCTTTCCGTAGCTAATTTGACTTTCCATATACATTTTACAATTAGAGTTTGTCTCTAAAAAAAAAATCTTTCTGGATTGTGGAATTGTGTTAAACTTACAAATCAATTTGTGGAGAACAGGTATTCAACTATAAGGAGTCTTCCAACTCATGAACACAGTATGTCTGTCCACTTATTTAAAAAAAAATTTTTTTTTATTGTTTTTGACAGAGGGAGAGGGAGAGGGGGAAGGGGAGGGGGAGGGGGAGAGAGAGAGAGAGAAGAGAGAGAGAGGAGAGAGAGAGAGAGAGAGAGAGAGAGAGAGAGAGAGAGAGAGAAACTCCCCAGTTCAGCATATGGGTCCGCATGGGCCAGGGCTGGGATTTGATCCTCAGTCCCCAGCGCTGCAAAGTGAGTGCTTAACCCACTGAGCCATCCCAGCTTCCCCAGTCCACTTATTTTAGATCATCTTTGAATTCTTCCTTCAGTGTTTTATAGTTCTCAGTGTGTGGATCCTGTATGTTTTGTTAGATTCATACCTAAGTATTTCATTCTTTTCAGAGCAATTGTAACTAATATATTGCTAGAATACAGAAATAGAATTGATTTTTGTGTGTTGACCTTGTATCTTGCAACCTTGCTAAATCTTAGTAGTTCTAGAAGTTGTTTTATAGACTCCCATGAGATTGCTTACACAGACACTCATGCCATCTTCGAATAGGGACAGCTGTTCTTTCTTCCCAATCTGTATGCCTTCTCTTTATTTTTCTTGTACTGGATGGTGAATATTGGTGGTGACAGCAGATGTCATCATCTTGTTGCTCATCTTAGGGGGAAAGCATTCATTCTTTCACCACTATGTTAGCTATATGCATGTATGTGAGCTGTAGATTTTTATAACAATAGATTTCCTTTTTCAGGGTGAGAAGTTCCTTTCTCTTACTAGTTTATTGGAAGCATTTATCATGAATGTTGAATTTTTGTCAAATTTTTTTCTGCATCCATTAACATAATCATGTTTTTCTGCTGTTGTTGTTCTTTAAACTGCTCATATGGTGAAATACATCTATTGATTTTGGAAAAGTGAACCAGCCTTTTGTTCAATTGGTTGTGGTATACTATTCTTTTTACATAGTATTGTTGGATTTGATTTCCTAGTATTTTGTTGAGGATTTTTGTGTCTGTATTCATGAGCACAATTGGTCTGTAGTGTTCTTTTCTTGAACTATCTTTGTCTGGCTTTATAAAACAGATGTGGAATATACACTTTTCTGAGGTCTTGGATAATAATTTTACTACTTTTAATCATCATAAAAACCTAATAGGGACACCGAGATGGCTCTGTGGGTTAAGTGCTCATTTTGCAGCCCCAGGGTCCAAGAATCAAATCCCAGCCCCGGCCCGTACAGACCCATATGCTGAACTGGGGTGTGCTTCCCATGTGGGAGGCCCCCAGTTTGGTTCTCGCCAGGGCGAGCTTCCCATGTGTGAAGAGGCCCTCAGATTGTGGGGGCATGCCTCCCATGCAGGAGCCCCCACCGCACCCCACCCCCGTTCCTGCCTTGTGTGGCCCCCGCCCACCTGTGTGGAACAAAACCATGAAAACTGATGACGTACAACTATGGAGAATGCTCTGGGCTGCCCTCCTTCTCTCTGTCTCTCTCTGTTAAAAACAAAATAAATCTTTTTTTTTTTTTAACTGTAAAGCTTTTTTTTTAAATTAATTATTTATTTAATTGTTTATGACAAAGAGAGAGAGAGAGCAAGAGCGAGCGAGAGAGAGAGAGAGAGAGAGAGGGAGAGAGATGCAGAGACAGAGAGAGAACTGAACTGGGGGAACTCCCCAGTTAGGCATATGGGTCTGCACGGGCCAGGGCCGGGATTCGATCCTCGGTCTCCGGCGCTGCAAAGTGAGCGCTTAACCCACTGAGCCATCCCGGTTTCCCAAAATAAATCTTTTTAAAAAAATAAAAAAAACTTAACAGTGGCTTTATCTTTGCTTTTCTGCGAGACTTTTACTCCAAGTCCCTGACCAGGAAGACAACTTCCAAAGGTAATAAATTTCTGGATGCCAGGATACCTCAGCATCCGGAATCACTTGCCTTGCAATCACAAGGTCCAGGGTTTGATTCCCAGGCCCAGCCTGTGCAAACCCCATATGCTGAACTATGATGGTGCAACTGGTAACTGCTATGCACAACTGGTAACCATCAAAATGGCTCAGTGGCTAAGGTTCTTGCCTCCCATGTAGGAGGCCCCCGGTTCAGTTCCTGCTCCAAGCAGCCCCACATCCACCTGTGTGGAATGAAACCATATCATAACTAATGATGTACAACTATGGAGACTGCTCTGGGCCCTCCACCTTTCTCTCTCTTTCTCTCCTCTCAAAACAATAAAACAAATCTTTAAAAATAAATAAATAAACTTCCTCAGGGAACATGAGACTGTTTTACAAGGAGCCACTTTAAGGTAGATCTGAGAAAGTAATGCAGTGAAACCCACTACTTCATTGCTATCACCTACACGCCCCTGCCCTGCCCCCAGAAAATCCCCCAGAGAGCAGGATCCATGAGGGACTGTGCCAACTAACTTGGGATGAAAAGCAGACATGATTTCCATCAAATTATATTATAACCTCACCCTGAAGTGCAAACAACACATCTATGTTTGAACTACCTAGGAAAGCACTTATCAAACATTAACCCCTTAAATGCTCAGTCATTATCTCCCACATGCTACTACTCAGGAAGCCAAACCCAATAGGGTTAAGAGATTTCAAGATCAGCAGAGCTAAAATTTGAATTTAAGATCTCTTATTACCCAACTTTGTTAGAAAAAATCCTACACAAATTGGATGCAACATCAGAAGATCAATCAGGCATAGACAAGGCTCAAGAAAGGGATGTGGGGAGGTGGGTGGGAGCTGGGGGTGAGGAGAAGGGAGGGGGCATCAAATAAATGGTGATGGAAAGTGAGCTGATTCTGGGTGGTGAGCACATAATGCAATGTATAAACAATGTAATGTAGAATTGTACACCTGGAAACAATGTAATTGGTATCAATCAATGTCACCCCAGTAAATTTAACAATTAAAAAAAAAGAAAGGAATGTGAGGCATAAGCGCTCCCTGAGGGGTCTTTTCAGAACTGAAATGCTGATTCTACTCTTGACATTTTTGAGAAGGTTCATCTGCTCATCGCAGGTCTGTTGGGTGAGCAGCAGACACCACAAAGGAGTTGCACACCCAGAAATAATAGAACACTGTCCAACAAGAAATCAAAACCCTTGTAAGTCCATTGTTTCAGCATGTAAAAGTCACCCACCCAAAAGGTCAACAGCCTGCCCAAAGACCAAAGAAATGTCCCTGGACTGAAGGTCTCCTACTCTGCTATGTGAAACAACTCAAAATGATGTGTTCAGGAGGTGATAAAGAGCATATTCCAAAGTCAAACAGCCTGGTCTCAAATCCCAGCTCTGTCACACACTAGCCATGTGACCTTGAAAGACTCACAACTTCTGTGACTCAATTTCCTCAACCATAAAATGGGAATGACAACAGCACAGTAAGCACTCACTAAATGATGTCTGCTGCTAGAATTTTTCAGAAAGTCTTGTCCAATCCAGGCAGTCTTTCTGACACTGTGTTTACATCATGGTATATGTGACAGCAGGCCTTTTCCCTCAACCCCATCCCAAAAGCAAAACTCTTTCCACAAAGTTGAAGGGGAGGTGAGGGGGAGGCAATAAGCAAAAGGCCAACATTAACTATTTCATTAAATGATGTCTGGGAGCTAAAAACCAGTAAGCACTCACAGAATCCACACTCATAAGGAAGATGGTAATTTAAATCAATAATTTAAACCAACTTTTTCCATAAAAGTATAATTTTACTGTTTGATATAATAACCAAAGGAAACATTCTCCCCAACTGTGATAGGTATGAGTATAGCTCTTAAAAGATATAATCTATGAAAATGCACAGATTCATTTTCATAATATTTCAGATTAGTTTTACCATCAAATAACATTCCAGTTAAAAAATCAATTTAACTTTTAAATTGATGAGAAGTGAACTGTCTTTAATTCAAATATATAATTATAATTTGGGGTTGGCATTTTCACAAATTTCTTTAGAGATAGGAAATATCAATTAGCAATTATGATAGCAAACATTTCTTACAACACTAAGTATCTAATAAGCAAGGTGTTAATTCCTACATACTACCTCATTCTCTTAATCCTTTGAGGGAAGTATAGGCTCTTTTCACAGAAAAACCTCAGCCTTGAGGTTGACTATTAATGGTTCTGATGGAGAACTGATTACCAGCATCTGTGTGTGGTTTTGATACAAAAATGACACAGAGAAATAAGACTCAAAATTTAATGTGCATGTGAATCACCTAGGGCAGGGGTGGAGAACCTTTTGGCAATTGAGTGCCAAAGTTTATGAAATAAGAGTATACTCACTCAACTCGCGTGCCAACCCATCGAGTGAGATAGAGGTATCGATTATTTTTATGTCTATAAGAGCATAAACAATAATTTTTTAAATGGTATTCACAGCTCTGTGTGCTGAAATAATTGCTCCGCATGCCACTTTGGGTACGCGTGCCATAGGTTCGCCACCCCTGACCCAGGGAATTTTGTGAAAATGCCTCTCGGATATTGCTTTTTTTTTTTTAATTTAACGATCCCTATGACTATTTTGTAACTACCAATTTGTATTTCTTAATCCCTTCACCTTTTTGCATTTCTAACAAGCTCTTAGGTGCTCACAAAGCTGCTGACCACACCTGGAATAGAAAGGATCTACAGCAGGCATGTCCAATCTTCGGTCCAAGACAGCTTTGAATAAGGCCCAACACAAATTCTTAAAACATTATAAGATTTTTTTTTTAACATTTATTTTATTGATTTTTTTTTTTCTTCTTTTTTATCCTTTAAGACAGGAGACACGAAGAAATGGAGGCAAGACAGGATTCTTATCAAGCCTCCCTATTTTATTGATTTTTGACAGAGAGAAACAGAGACAGAGAGAGACAGAGAGAAGGGGGAGGGCCCAGAGCAGTCTCCATAGTTGACATTAGTTTTCCATACAGTTTCACTCCACAGGTGGGCGCAGGGCTGCGCAGGGCAGAAACTGGGCCCGGAGCCTCACACATAGACCCTGGCAAGAACTGAATGGGGGCACACCC
>PVKE010028844.1:0-20660 GCA_004027555.1 Craseonycteris thonglongyai
TTTTGACAGATAGAGACAGAGACAGAGACAGAGACAGCTAGAGAACCGAACTGTGGGAACTCCCCAGTTCAGCATGTGGGTCCTGCCTGGGCCGGAGCCGGGATTCGATCCTCGGTCCTCATGGCCTCAAAGCGAGCGCTCAACCCGCTGAGCCGTCCCGGCTTTCCCCTAGAGAATTTAAGAAATAGAATCTGGAACTAAGAACTGAAATGGGATGAGGGTAAAAGTTGTTTCTGAACTAAAATTTACCAAACTTGAACATTGGTTATGGGGCTAGTAAAGGTAAAGAAAGCGGAAGAGTGACAGATGACTAAGTTGTTTTTTTACGAAACACTTGGTGACAAGGATGATTGTGTCAGAAATGGATAGTAAAGAGGGGAGACTACTTGAGGGGAAAAGAGCATGGCATACAATTTTTAGCACCTCTGTGTGTGAGGCTCTTACTGGACATCAAGGGGGGGGGGGGAAGGAACACAGTGGGGATTGGGAACAGCCCATTCAGATTTGAAAATCACATCCATTGACTTGATAGGTGAATGAGTGAGGGTGGGTGAGATTTCTGAGAGAAGAGTGAAAGCAAGCATCAGGAAGTTACCTCCAGATGTGAGAGGGGCGGATGTCCATGACAGACAGTATCTGAAAGATTAGGAAGAAAATGACAGGAGTGGAGGACCAGGGAAGCCCACTAAGGGAAGCCTGCTAAGAGGAGACGATGAAGGTCGGCCAGTGCTGCTCAGTGGGAGGCAGAACAGACGATAGAGAATTCTGGAAGTGGGATATGAATCACTGCCCAGGGAAGTTTGGCCATGAGGAGGGGCCAGAGAGCGGTGGCTGTGTTCCCATGAATGAGCTCGGTGTGTTTAAATTCTGTGAAGTTCACCAACTTTCAAACTGTAGCTCCATATCGGGGAAAAATACAAAAGTCAACAAAGCCATCCTGACTGGAAACTTCTACTTCTCACTATGAACCCGGGCAAGAGGTGTGTAGACCTCCTACCGGTGGCCAAGAGGCTGGCCACACCTAGTGATTCTGTAATCTCCCTTCTTAAGCTCCATCACCATCCCCAAGTATTATATCTCACGAACTGATAGAGACAACTGGAATGAATTACTCAGCCTATTTCTATGTGGCCTGAGATCCCAAAGAGATAAAAGTGTCTTCTGGGTAGAAGACAAGGCAAGTTCATATTTGGGTGTAAGAACAGTGAGAAGCACCCAATGACTACCACTTGGGTCAGTGTAAGCCATCTGGACGGGCTTTTGGTATAAATAGAAAGGGAGACCATTTAAAAATAATCAGAAAGTTTGTATGTCAGCAGTTTCCCATTTCTTGTATCACTCATTCTACAAAACCCAATTATATTGGATATACATTTGGGGGAACAAGCGGGGTCAAAGCTTTCTTTAATTTCTACTGTTTCAGAAATAAGCGTGTTCTCAGCCTTAGCTTTCTTCAGGTATATTGTTCTGTGGGAACAGCTGTGTGATTGGTTTGGGCACAGTGTACAGTTCAAAATGCTTCCACATAAGTAGGCCCAGAAAATGTGTCCGCAGGGGACTAAATGAGAATGTGCAAGAGGAATAAGCTGGACATGAAGATGTTGTGTTTTACAAGCTGGTACAGAGAGGGGTGGGCATTTTGATGGCATCGATACAGTCATTGGGTGCGGGCAGTGAGCTACACCAAATTCTAATCATGACACTCTTGGAATTACACTTTGGTTTCCTACTCTGCTTTGACTAAATGCCCTGTGCTTCCATTTTTTCCTTCCTTAGGCTCATTGATTTCACTCTTTGAATCTGGCAATTTTGGCAGCAAAATCTGTCCTGTTCCTTTTATCCGCAACCACATTACTGAATCTTCCCCTTTTGTCTAGGAGGACCCTTGTCCCTTACGCTTAATTGCTAGCTTCTGCCATGTTCTTCTGTTTCCCGACTCTGTTAAGGAAAGTAATTCTTAGCAGGATGGAGAGTTCAGAAGCTGCGCTCAATACTAGTCTTAAACATGATCATATCTGCTCTTTTAATGGACAACTCATTAGCTCGAAAGAACACTGGTACACAAGGAAGGAGTTAGATGTTGTTTCGCTGTGAGCACTCACTCCTTCTGCAAATGCATGTTAATCACAGAATCAAAATAAACACACTTAATTGAACAGTATTGTGGATCAATAAAATCATTGACTGAGTAGCACTGGTGCGCACTTGAGGTAAACAAGTGATTTAATAGTCTTCGCTTCCTTCGGGCCCCTTCGGTGCAGCTGTCAGCAGCGGCCTGGCGGTGACCGGAAGGCCCTCATGGGGCACCCAGCCTGACCTCCCGAGGTAGATTATCACCTGACGTCTCCCTAGCCATTTCCTTTTCCCTTCTGTGTGTTTTATAATTCTTGTTACAAGAGCGCAGGATTAATTTGAAGCGTAGCTGGTGAGGAAGTTAGCTTGTGTGCGTGCACACACACACACACACACACACACCTGTTATCACAGTTATGTCTTTAAGGACTTGGGGAAGAATTGTGCTTTTTCAAACTTTGATGTTATCCCAGTGGCAACAGTTTGCACCTTTTTTGTTTCCTGCTTGTGTGTGCAGGATAGGAATGAGGAGAAATGGAAGCCGGAGAGGAAGTTGAGAGAAACCCCATGTGTAGCATTTGCCCCTGGCACTCATAGATTTGGGGACTTCAGATCGAATCTTTGAGCCTGAGCCATGACTTGTGTCCATTCTGAGGTTCTATCCTTCTCTCAATTCTGTAGGGACAACCTGATAAGTTACCAGGGCAGAAATCTACATTGCACTTCCAAACATCACGCTGGAGACTGCGCGCCAGGCACATACCAGACAGCCGATTCCTGCGAGCGCTGGTCTGTCACTGCTGCTGGCTGGGGCATTTCCACTTTGCATGAATGTGGGCTGCCTCCATTATATCTATTTTAAGTCCAGTGTATTTTGGAACACATGAAATTTAGGGGCATTCACCTGAATCAATTCTTAGTTTCACGAGGAAACACTAAACCTGGGGTGTCCAACCTTTTGGCTTCCCTGGGCCATATTGGAAGAAGAATTATCTTGGGCCACACATAAAATACACTAACAATAGATGATGAGCTAAAAAAAGAGACTCAACAAAATCTCATAACGTTTTAAGAATTTGTGTTGGGCTGCATTCAAAGCCGTCCTGAGCCGCAGGTTGGATACGCCTGCTCTAAACCTTTTTAAAACTCCCAACTGTGGATCCTGGAGACAGAATCTGCAAGCCAGGTGAAATCTGATGAAGGAGCTTAAGTCATCGTTTATTTTCACTGTTCATCTAGAACATTTTACTAAGTAGAGCTGAGTGAGAAATTCTAAAAAAAAAAAATCAAAAAAAATCATAGCAGTCATTAGAAAGATGTCCTTGGCTAGTAGTATTCAACATAGGTGTCTGTAAACACTTTCAGTAATGATCAGATGTATTAAAAACTGGTGAAGGTAGAGTTTCTTATTATTTTATTGTCTTCTAAAGGCCACACGCCTCTTATGATGAGTCAGTATCACTCTGGGAGGCTAGGTAGGCAATACAGCCCTGTGGTGCATCCATTGAAGCTCCATTACGATTTGTTGGATGAAAAAGAGCCAGGCCTTTTTAAGAAATGTGGTAGCTGACTAGAGCTTAACCCTTCCAGTGTTTAAGGAGTCTCGGTGTGAATGCTCATTTCTTTCCTCTGACCTTTCTGGGCAAAGAAAGCAGTGACCGTGCTCTACTTTCTGGAAGAGTTTCTTTGCTGTTAGCAAAGCATCCTCTGAAAGTAGCCAGTCATCCCAAATGAGGTGTGTGTCACCCAAAGCCAACTCTGGGGATGAATAGGATTCCGCAGATGTCCTCTGTTTTCGTAGCTCAGGCTCCACACTGGGAGTTTCTAGTTCTAGACCAGAGGCAGGAAATCGGGTTTCTGGAAAATACTCTCCATCTGACGCCCAAGCCAATCAGGCAATAGTTGCTCTCGCCACCCCGTCGTGTTGGCCGTCTCATGTCACATGAACTTTCAGCCGTGCTACTCCTACACGGGTGGTCCCTTTGGTCTGAAAGGCTCTTTCATTCTCCCCTAGAAACGTGGTCATCTGTTAAGGGCCAGCTTGAAAGGAGACACTCAGCTGTCACACCCACTGTGGTTGGGACGTGGATTAGAATGTGCTGTGACCCTCCTTGAAAACACTTGACGTTCAGTGAGGGCAGGTGAGAAAAATAGACAAGAGTTGACAGGATGCATTTTCTCCCCTTGTGCATAGTAAGGTCCTCAATTTGTGCATGTGCAACCAAATATTGGTGCAATGAAGTACTTAGCTATGTAGGCCATCATGTTTATTTTCCTTTTCTTGGGTGATTACACGTGGTAGGTTTATACTGACATACTGAATAGTGGCATTTTATAGGGTAGGTCTGTACTTGTTTTTTTCTTTCTTCTTTTAAGGTCCTAAAATAAAAATGATGGTTGAAAAATTAATCTGTTTCTCACTTTCGCTATCTAAAATTTTCTAGGAGACATGTAGATATTCATTTTAATTTTCATTTTTCCCCCTGAAAGATGGTGACCCCAGTGAGTATTTTGGAGCCTGTAGCAGAGTCAATGTTAAACACAATCTGAGCATTTGATAGTAAGACTTCAGTAATACAGTAGATTCTCTGTTAACAGGAACTCAAGCAATTGGCAAAATCTCAAGCAACCGGTTGTTTGAGATTTTGCTGGTTGCTTGAGTTCTGGTTAATGGAGAATCTACTTACATTTATCCAGCATCTACCAACCCCCATGGGTGCTGCTTAACTGAGAGTCTACTGCACGTACTATGTATAAAAAAGCTTATGATTTTGACAACAGGTAGAGTGTTTAGACAAGAGGAAGTTTTCTTAATGATTACAATAGTAATATTTTTTGCAGCTTTGGGACAAAACTGTTACTATAAAATGACATTCAGGTAACATTACAGTATGTAGGGCAAACTTTCTTTAAGGAAGCATTTCTTTAGTATAGCGGCTTGGTCAGAGAGTGAAAATGAGTTGAAATCTTTGACAATAGGCCAAGATAGCATTGCTTGTGTACAGCATTACATTTCTTTCTTTACACTCGGCAGTGGTTTATGGGAACATGTCTTTCTAGGGTAGTGGTTTTCATGGAATTTCCTAACCTGGCTATAGTCCAAGTAATATTGTCACTGGATGTATAATTTGCTTTCAAAAAAAAAGTAAATCTTTTCTCTTCTGCTTTTATAATAGAAAGTCTATGCAGAGAATTGAAGTGAAAGTTTTCATTCACTTTTCACTTAAAAAAAAGTAGACTCTGGTATCTGGATCATTCTATTTTGGATAAGACATTCTTGGTATTTTTTCTGTTCAACCTATGTAAAATAAGTAGCAGTGTTCTAAATTATTTTCTTATGTGTCTAGAAATAACATTTCCTATCAAGTCAAAGTATCTTTACACATGACAATGTAAAGTGTATGTGGACAATGAAGAGTAAACAACCATTTAAAAGACTGCAGTAGAATCTGGTGAAAAAAAGGGGAGGCAGTTGTTCTCTGTCTCGTGGCTCAATCATTCTAGCCTCATTGATGGTCTCACAGGTTGAGAACCACCTTCGCTGGGGGCCATGAACTTGACCAATGGACTCTTTCAGTTAACTTACTGTGCTCTGTTTTCACCTAATTAGGACACGCTAGAGACAGATACCTTTGCTTTTTATGCTTTCTTTTTGACAAAATCTTGTTAAAATTCCTCACATGAGCTAAATTTGGTACCTGTAGAATCCCTGTTTGTTGTTGTTGTTTGTTTGTTTGTTTGTTTTGTAATGCAATGTATTTTCCAAGGGAAAGTCGTTACTCTATTTATTGTAACTTCTGAAACCACGATTAACAACATTTTCATCAACTGTCAAGTTCCTTTCCACTAGCTGGTTCTCAGGATACATTAGCAGGAAAAATGTGTAGTTGTAAACATCACCAAGGAAAAGAAAGTGTGTTCACTAAGCCTAATGTTTTGATTAAGACCTTTATTACAGTAAGGTGGATATGGTCTTTTGGTTTCTAAACATATACCATGCACCTCTGTCTCAGGTTTATATTTTCAGTACTTAGCATGGTAGTTAACACAGTAGTAAGAACTGAAAGAATGGAGGAATACAACTTCCTCCATTACTTTAAAACATCGTTTTTATTTGATCTCCTATCATTGGTCTTATTGTAATTTTTAAGCATTTTTATAATCTTATTGAATCACATGATCTTAGTAATCTATTAAATTCTTCTCTGTTACTATACTCTCTCTTGAATTCTAGGTTCCATTTCTAAATGAATGTGTATATTTTCTCAAAACTGTATGTCTATGTTGATTGTACTCTTTGTTTTTTTTATCGCTCAACCATCTAATCCTACTGACTTCTATTTTGTTGGTAGAATGTCTACTGTCCCACTAGCTGAACTCTGAAATTTTCCTTTTACCTTTGTCATATATTTCCACCCAACTAATTGCTAAACTTTGTGTTTAGCATTTTTTCTTAATGGTATCTTTACTTTGTTTAGATTTTATTTTATTACTTCAAACCTAGACTATGGCAAAGTCTCCAAATCAGCCTTCCAATTTAACTGTCCCTTTCCTTTCCTTTCTACTTTATAATAATGCTACCAAAGGAAAAACTTCAGCCACCCTTTTATTCATATAAGAACTTCTGCTTAGAAATTTCAGTTTTGCCCTATTTCAATGCATATAAAAGCTAAACTAATTTATGTTGCCTGGATTTATTATTTACTAACCCTTTGACATACAAAAATGTCTTACATATGATAAGTGTTTCTTAAGCCATTGTAAACATTGACATCTCTGAGACACGCACAGATTTAACTGGCTTTGAGTGCAGTTATAATGCAAATATTATCAAGAAATAATTACTGTATTTGTGTGTGTGTGTGTGTATAAGACACCCCAATGTATAAAATGACACCCACTTTACTAACCCAAGATTAAGAAATCAATACACAGGTTACTTCCATTTATAAGATGACCCCCAAATTTTGCTGTAACAATTTTAGACAAAAGTATTGCCTTATACCCAGAAACATACAGTATATATATTCAGTGTTAAAGTGTGAACTGTAGAAATAATCCCTTTAAGATGTCTGTTTTGAATTTGTATGACTGTGACTCTGAAAGCCAAATGGGGTATTCGAGTGAAAACAGTGAGACTGATATTCAACAAATTCATATAATTGGCTATTCAACAGAAGATTCAGAATCAAGTGAAGGGAGCCCTATCCAATGTGATGTTTGGAAATGTGCAAGACCTATATCTATATCAAGTAGTCATAATTGTGATTCTGGAGATAAAGAATGGAACGGCAGGAAAAGAAAATATTCCATAAAACCATTTACTCATATTGCTAGTGTAAAAGACTAGGAGCAAATCCTATGCCTCTTTGTGTTTTGAAACAAGTGCTAAGTGATGATTTTTTGAAATGATAACTGTAGAAACAAATAGATATGCAAGTCAAAAGATAAAGAACCAAAACTCGAAAAAGAATGAGGAGTGGTTTCCAGTAACAAGTGATGAAATGAAAGCGTACCTTTTATTATATAGTATAATGTCACAAGTAAAATAAATCTAAAATAAATACGTACTGATCAAAAAGAGCAATACTAGAGACACCGATATTTTCAAACACTATGCCTTGCAAATGTTTCTCGGCTATACTATTGCATTTTCTTCACTTTGTGGATAATGAAACCACGTAAAGAAGACAGAATATAAAAAGTGTGAAGTATAGTTGATTATTCGAATAATAAGTTTAAACAATTATGCACTCCAGATGAAGATAGATGTCTTCTTAGACAAGTCATTGATGGAATTCAAACGATGGCTGAGGTACGTGCATTTTATAGCTACCAAACGTGCCAGTTTTGGAATCAAAACCTACAAGTTCCGTGACTCCAATACTGGATATTGTATCTGCAAATGTTAAGTTGAAAAAGAAATAGTATTTTTTTACTCACATAGAATTTCACTTAATTTGTATGCCAAGGGGTTAATAAAATAATAATGCCTTCCATCTGTATTATGATTTAAAGTTGACAGATTGCTATCTTCTGTTATAATCCAGGTGAAAACACATAGTTAAGTATTAAAAGAAAACTTTTTCTGGAATGAACTGCTCAATTCAAGATATCTAGGCTTTCTTTAAAATTGATGTCACATGTACTCAATTCAATTCTGGATCATTGTGTTCCATGACTGTTCACTTTAGGCTTTCCATCATGACTTTCTGAAAGCTATTTTCTGTTACTTACGATTTTCTTCAATTTAATGTAAATAATTCATAAATTCCAGACCTCCTGACCTCAGATGTCTAGCAATAAGTTGATCTTTTTTTTTTTAATGACTGATCTTTCAATTTCTGGATGAATAGCGTGATTTCATGCAGAGACAAGTGACTTGTCTTAGATCAGGTCTTAACGTTCCTTGGCAGAATGACACCTATCAGTCCTCATTAATTCAGGGCCATTTTTTTCTTGGTGTGATGTTTAGAACATTAGGTAGCATCCAGTGTCCAGAACTTTCAAAGTCACTTGACTAGCGACCTGTTTATTTATAAGAAAGAGAATGAAATGTCACAGTTCTTCATGAAATGGGTAGAACTTCCTGAACTCATCATTTCTTCAGACAGAATGTTTTAGAACTCAAGACAGAAAGAAGCTGATTTAGAATTTTTACAATGCCGGTAATATAAGTCAGTGAAATAAAGAGAACATATTATCATCTAAATACATTATGCTATACAATTGTTTTTTATTTTAACCCAATATATGTTATTTATTTTATTATAGGTGTTTTGAGGATAAAATAGGATTTTTTGATCTGAATTAATTTCTAATTCAGTACAAATAAAATAATGTAAGATTTTTGCAGTGTTTGAAGATGTTCCGCTAGATTGTTTAATTATATTGCAAAAAGTTGCTACAATAAAATTATACATTGTTCCTTTACGGAGTCAATACCAAATAGGTTCTATTTTCTAAGTGCTGTTGCATATCTGGAAGCTTGCTAATTGCTGTTCATATTTTCTTATCAAACTGTTAATGTGTTATTAATTCAGATTAAAAAAAAATAACCTTCTAAATCCCTATGTTTTGTCCTAGGTTTAAAATTCTATGAGAACCAGACCAGACATTTTTCTGCTCTTAGGCTGTTGTTTTCAGAGATGCTAACCTGTTAGTGATTAACCAAGATTAGGGTCTGGGATGCTTGTGGTTATCAGAAAGCGTCCCCTCAGGATATCTTCGGTCTAAGGAGAATTTCTACATTTCTGTCTGGGAGGGATGCGCTTAAACCGTATTGACTTTATATAAAGATGTACAGTTGCTTTGTGAATGCTTCACATTGTTTGATTAGAGTGAAAAGTTTGAAACCCAAGGGACATGGTCTAGACTTGAGATGCCAGACTGTGTTCTTTTCAGCGTAAAAAGAGTCAGCATAAATGTTTCCTAATATATTTATGGTAAAAGCAGTTATATATTGTCTCCAGAATAACTACACAGAGGCAGAATGGACATTATCTGAGTTGTAGGTGAGAAAGGTAAAAGAAATGCACTGCTAGTCATGGTCACTCTTGGTTTTTTTTTTTGGTTTTTTTTTCTGCTTCCAAATTTTCCTTAATATTTTCAACTTTTCTATGTACTGGTTGGCCTCCTAATTACATGATAAATTCTGTTAAATAATTTTGATTTATCTTGTTTTCTCCTTTCCTGTGGTACTCAATAAGTCTTTGTCAAATCTAGAAATTAATGAATGAGAAAACAAAATCAGTGGTAGAGCTCCGTTTTAAACCCAGATCTGAGTCAAATATAGCCCCTGTCCTTCTTTTAGTATAACAGCTTGTCAAAACCTTTTTAAACGTTACCTTGGAAATAAGTGATACAAATAACAAAATAATTCATAGTCTTCAAGAGAATGACTTGTTTACTGTCTCTTTAACCCATTTTTCTCATACGTTTCTACAGTACAGAAGCTGATAATGAGGTCAACAGTTTGTATTGATTGGTAGGACTATTTGCTGTCTCCCTGTACCACCCCATTTTCTATAGGGAGCTTATGTATGAAACTTCTTGCTTCCTCTGTAAAACGCCTTGTGGAGGCCCTTCGAAGTCATGCAAGATCAGTTTCTTTGACTCACGTGTGTTGGGGGCCGTGTGTTCCACACATCTCTATTATGTTAAATCTGTACGTCTATCCCCTCTTGTTGAGAGGGAATTTCAGCCAAACAAATATATATGTTAATATTTACAAAAAAACAAACAAACAAACAAACAAACAAAAAACCTGACTTAAACATCTGTTTAGTTGTTTATATTCCCCTGGGAATAAGGTGAGGTTTGAGATGAGCCGAGCTGTGAATGGAAATATAGTAGACCCAAAAGCCAGGAAAGAAGAGTCAAATGGTAGCCTTCACTCTCTCCCTTGGGTTTACACAGTAGGTAACAGTAATTCATAAAGCCACTGAGAATCCTTCTTGACAGTGTTCTTGACAGTAGTTACTGGGTGATTAGAAGGGGCGGGCAGATTAAACCTATCTGCCATCCTGAGTTCAGTCTCTGGTAGAAGTTAAGTTAAACTGGAGCCAACCTACTTGCTTTCCTACCTCACATTTAACAGAACCTTTAGAACAAATTGCGAGGGAAATATGTAAGAAAGAATGTAAAAGAGTAATTCGGCACTCACTGCTAGGTAAACACGTTGGCCATAACTTCATGCCTTTGTTGATGTGGTGATTTTAATATATTCTCTACATGCTTCATTCTGGTTAGAATATTAACTTAGACTAGAAAGTCGTGTCTAGCTAGGCTGATGAGCATTATGAGAAATGAGTTCTCCAGAACTGGTTATGCAAGTGATGGATTCCCGGAGGTGGTTGTCAGTGGTACGCGTGGGTCAGCCTTATGCTGAGAACAGATTGTTACCATGAGGAAGGTGCTCAAGTCAAGTTAGACAGAGGTCTACATAGTCTACAGTTTGAGCAATGTGATTCATCATTTCTGATGACCTTTTTGAAGAAAAGGGAACGAAATATGTTAGTTTATTTATAAATATCTCACTGTATTTAGTATGGTTCTAAATTATGTTTCGTTTTTAAAGAGAACTTGCCCATCGCTTAAAAGAAGGTAAAACAACACACAAATGATATATATAAATTATATATATATATATATATATATATATATATATATATATATATATATATATATATATATAGTATTTTTCTGTTTGAAAGTATGTGGTTCTAGATCATTTGGGCAATAACAGAATTTTACCTAATTTTGGCTGCAAACCTGGGCAGGGTAATGTAAGAAGGTGAAGCATCCGTAGTCACACATATCATTAGTGCTTCGTGGTCTAAGTTGATGTGGCTGACCCAGAATTAGTGTTGCTCCACTGACCATTGTCATCGCCACTTGGAAGGTCTCTAAGTTTATTCTTGTTTCCGTGTTGTTTTGCAAGGGCTGTGTGTGTACACACATGTGCATGTGAGTGCATACGTAAACACAAGTGTGTACATTCTTTGTAGAGAAGGGGTTGCAAAGAGGGTCCATGTTTTCCACGAAAGAGGATATAGGCATTTCCTTCTGGATTGGTTAATACACTGCACGTGTATCCCCAAATCAACAACATAGAGGAAGTCTACTCCCGGCCTTCTCTGGAATGAAGTCGGAGCAGTAGTTTCTTCTATCTTTATCTTATACTCCCAGAAATCTGCCTTTACTGGTTTACGTTTCGTAATCGCACCCTCTGCCCCTACGGCAGGGCGGCACAAGACACAACTCAATGGCATCTCCTGGTCAGGTTGCTGTGGTCATGCCAGTCCCCCAGAGGTAGGCACGTGTTCAATTCCATAGCACCATTCCCCAGCCTCCATCAGCCGTTCACTTACTTTCAAAAGTGTTTATGTTACATAAGTAATACATGTTTCAAACAATAATAAGAAACAGATGGTCCAAAAAAAGAAAATAAGGTAGACAGTATTAACAATTTCAGAATGGACTTCTTTTTCTCTTTCTTTGTCATTTTCTAGCTCTCCCCAGCTGTGTCTGTTGGCCTCTCCATCTCTCTTTCTGTCTTTGTCTTTTCCCATTTTTGTCCGTCTGATTCTCTTTTCTGTCCCTCTTGATGTCTCTGGATCTTTTTCCCATTCTTCATCACAGTCACTTTGTGTCTGTCCTAGGACATTCATTATTTAAAAAATGTAAAAAATAATCCTTCTCTAATTTAGAAGTTAAGGCTTTGAAATCATCCTGAGGTGGTATTGATTCTTGGTTCTGCTCTTTGTATCTTTGAAAAATTACTTCACCTCCCTAAATCTCTTATTTTTGCATCTGTAGAATATGATTGTTATAAGGGTTAAGGCAAATAACATGCTATATACAGTAGTTAGTATTTAGGAGACATGCAGTTATTTGGGAATGTATTTTTTTACATACTTTCCTGATTATTTTCTGGTAAATTTCTAGGAAGAGAATTACTTGGTTATGTGGCATATAATTTTAAGCACATACTGCCAAATCACCCTCCAGATAGGTTGAGTGTACTGATTTTGCACTATCTGTGTCTACACCCTGGCCCATTCTATGGGTTATTATTCATTTAAATATTTCCTATAATAAATAAATTTATTATTTTTATGTGACTTTGATTAGTATTGAACTAGTAGTATTAAATTTTCTTTATATTCCCTAATTAGTTGTATGCTCATATACGTTTCACTTTTTTTTTTTAAGGATTTATTTATTGTTTTTGACAGAGAGAGACAGAGATACAGAGTCAGAGACAGAGAGAAGGGGGAGGGCCCAGAACAGTCTCCATAATTGCACATCATTGGTTTTTCCACATAGTTTCATTCCACAGGTGGGCGCGGGGCTGCACAGGGCAGGAACTGGGCCCGGGTCTGGCCCCAGTGAGAACAGAACTGTGGGCACTCCCCAGTTCAGCATATGGGTCCACACGGGCCGGGGCTGGGATTTGATCCTCGGTCCCCAGGGCTGCAAAGTGAGCGCCTAACCCACTGAGCCATCCCGGCTTCACCAACTTTTCACTTTTTTTCATTGAAGTGTTTGTCTTTTTCTTATTGATTTATTAGAACTCATTATATATGAATAATACTGGTCCTTTACCATACATGCTGTACCTATTTTACCCAATTATTTTATTTGTTTGTAATTTAATGCTGGGGATGTTTTTATGTAGGGATGTATTAATTGTTACGTATACACATCATTAGTCTTTTATGATTTCTACCTGTTTAGATCTAAGTGGTAAGAAATATTTTCCTTTTCTTAAGAAATTCATATTGCTTCTCCCTTTTGATTCTTCAGTCAAGACTTCATTAACTTATGTTATATACAAGGGCAGGGTGCCATAGAGCATATAAATTTCTTATTTAAACATTATACTCAATACATGTTACAAAATACATTACATTCAAAGATATTTATCAAAAGTGAAACCTAGTATTTCTGTGTTTACATGGTATTCTATGGATGCTGTCTAAAAGTCAGAACATTCTATTAAGTAAAACAAAACATTACTGAAACTGCATGATGCAAAGTTGTCAGAAGGTTACTTTGTGTTAAAACAGTCTGTTGTTTTCTGCTATTAGTTGTGTTTGTATCCTTGCATCGGGACAGAGCCTTTGCAACTATAGTCTGTCTTTGAGCAAGCATCACTTTTGCTGTAGAGATAGTCTAGATTCCAGACAGCCTGCATGGCTAAGCTCAGCATTATTAATGAGCTCATTTTGGTGAGCTAGTCATGCGAGAGAGGTCATTCTTTTCTCTGTCACTGTGATCTCACCGTATCATCACAGGGCCTTCATAGCCTGGCCACACCCTAATGTTGTTTCCATCAATGTATTTCCTGTGAGTTCCATGTCATTACCAGGATTAAGTGAGGCCACCAGAAGATGTATCGAAGTCAGCTTCTTTGGTGTGGATTCCTTTAGGTGCGTCTGTCTCCTACTCATTGGTAAGGTTGTCTTTTCAAGACCAACATGGAAGGACTTTGTCATATCATGTTCTTATTTAACTTGTTGTATTTGGCTTGATGAACAGTATGAAGATCCAAGAGAAATTAATCGTCTTTTCATTTTCATTTGTCATAAATTATTTATTTTCTATTATAGCATACATTTGTTTAGCATTTCTCCCCCCTCCCCGCAACTATACAGTAGTTTCACTTTTTAAAATGTAAAGCATTTTGTTTTCACCCCGTCTGCTCAGCCCATGTTTATATCACTAGGCTACGTGTCTGATTTCAGGAGTAAGAAATAAAAGAGCTGGATTGTGGTTGGGGTGTGTGGGTAGAGGTTCCTACACTGCAGAGGCAACCATGTAGCTTGTGCTGAGTAGTAATGACATTGCTAACAATAGGTGCCTTATAAAATATTATGTCTAAGTTGAGTTCATTTTAACTTCATGCATGCATATAACATCTATTACCAGGTTTTCAAATAGTCGAATTGCTCACATTTCCTCTCTGCTATCACCACCACCCGCTTACCTCCCACATCAAGATTTGATTTACTGTGAATGTCTTTCCTGATTTCCAGGAAAGTCAGAGGAAATTTGCTGTTTAACTCTAGCACCTATAGATGTCCTGTTTGCGTGCATACCTCTGATCTCCCTTTTTCTTTTCCACTCCCCTAATGCTCCTTCTTGTGTCCTTTGTGAAAAGAAACAGGATATAAATTGCCAAATTAAAAAACAAAAGGTTACTATGTCTATTATGTACCCCCAAATTAATATCATATTTTCCTCTGCATTTACTTAATTGACCACAGCTTGGCTTATTTTTCCAATAATGATGAAGGAAGTTACCATGAGATATCCAGATTTAATCAATAGACATTATGGCCAAGTCTTAACTCAGGAACACAAGTGCTGTCAGGCAGGGGTTTCCTGGCAGTAATTTAGCCACCTCACACCCTGTGTAGATGACACTACACACAAATGGCACCAGGCTGGGCACCCATAAGACAACAGACATCACCACCTCTGTTTTCCCGGGGCTCACGGTCTCAAAATCGAAGTGACACCAAAATTGCAGTGCAGTGTGGCCAGTGCTGTGAAGGAGTCGTGCAGAGTGCTGGGGGTTCAGGGAAGGGAGTGAGTAAATTGAGGGCAGTAGAAACCATCCGAGAAGCTGAACCTCTTAGGACAGGTTCACTGCGGAAGACTTCAATGTGGAGGGAGGACCTAGGGTTTTCGGAAGGGAGTGGAGTGCTGCAGTCAGATTGGCACTAAGGGCACCTACAAGACCATCACTACGGAACCATAGGCCCCTCTGTTGATCAGTTGACCCCCTACAGACAAAGATTGGGTGTGTTTAAGCACATCCTAATTTCTCAATCTGTGATGCATCTGTACCTTCCTTTCAACCACCTGATGAAAAGAGCAGATGGATCCTGATGGTTCCTGGTTTATAAACTGGATAGGAATTGAAGGTTTGGGGGCTGTTCGACTTGTCCAGGGGCATGAAAGTTTTGCACCAAGTGTGTCCCGTTGTGTGTTCATGCCACCGCCACCCAACGCCTCTTCCTGGTGCACACACGAGGAGGGTGGTCCCAAGGGCCTATGTTCTGCTAACAGTCATGTCCATCACTGAGCAGAGCTGGGGGTAGAACACAGGCTCCTCCTTCACAGGACAGGGACAGCGCGGCACCTGTGTGTCCTAATCAGAACCGACCTGGGAGGAGGAGGCCCAGGAGAGAAGGGGATTAAACACCGGGAGCCAGGGACAAGAGGGCTGAAGTACAGTGACAGGTCTCAGTGTAGCCAGGGGCCAGCTGGGGAGGGTGGACCAGTGATTTTCCAACAGGTCACCAGAGAAGTCAGATCATTTTAGATTCTGACCCCCTGAAATGGTCACCCATGAAGTTTATGATAGTAGTCAGGGGCAGAGACTGACTGTGGAGCCTCATTTGTTCATTTTGAACAAAGAGGTTGAGCTCTTATTATGTACCAGGACCTACATTGTGTGTTGAGGACGCAAAGGCCGGAGCATAGCACTTTAACTGACGGAGCTCTGCTGGAGGAAGCTGCGTGCACACCAGGCAGTCACTGCACGGACTGCGTGGGGAGCACAGGAACAGGCAGCGAAGACGCTTTCTGGGAGCTCAGGGGCCACAACGGGTCCCGCATCCAGCCTCAGGCTGGAAAGGCAGCCGAGAAGTTCCAGAGCAGAGTGGGGAAGATGTTCCCAAGTAGGGACCCATGGCACCAAAAGCGTACATGATTTATAAGTGTCTAAGAAATGAAGACCAATGGGATTCTTACCGTGTCTGAATTTCCAGCGGAGGGACAACCACGTCCCCTTCATCCATAATTGGGTTTTTAGGTAAATGTCACTGGAAAAGGTTTTATCATTGTGGTGAGCCCTAAGCTCAACAGAGCTCTGATAGATGTCTATATGCGGTCTACACCACCTTTACTGAGTTTGTCTTTTAAAATTTCTTTTTCTTTTTTTTTTTTTTTTAATTTTTATTGTTTTGACAGAGAGAGAGGGAGAGATAGAGAGATACAGAGACAGAGAGAGAACGGAACTGGGGGAACTCCCCAGTTCAGCATATGGGTCCGCACAGGCCGGGGCCGGGATTCGATCCTTGGTCCCCAGGGCTGCAAAGTGAGCGCTTAACCCACTGAGCCATCCCTGCTTCCCCATTTTTTTTTTTAAATTTCTTTATTTTTTAATTTTTATTGTTTTGACAGAGAGAGAGGGAGAGATAGAGAGATACAGAGACACAGAGAGAACTGAACTGGGGGAACTCCCCAGTTCTGATTTTGTCTTTTAAACAACTGCTTTTCCCTGATGTGAGCCGTCCAGGCCTGAATATGAAATGCATCTACCCACGCGTTTTGAAGATCAATTTTTAAAAATCCAATTTTCAGGGTACCTTGTTGATTTGTGAATTAAATACTTTCCACAAAAGAAAATCACGTTAAAAGTTTTGATTTTTTCACAGGTATTTATGTTTTGAAGTTTAAAAGAGAGCAATTTTTAGGGACAAACATGAAACGCTCTATTTGTTCCTTAAACATTCAAAGTCATCCTTTCTGTTGAGCTGATTTCATGTTTCAACCCACTGCAGATATTATTTCTATATTCTTGAGCGAAATTCCTGTATTTGAGGGAAATGTTGAGCTAGGATAAAGACACTCGACTGTACAAAATAAAAGTGAAAAAGCGTACTCCCCCATTTGCTAGTTTACCTAATCTGCTCATGGTCTTTAAAACCATTTTTAAAAAAGATTTATTTTATTATTTTGACTGAGAGAGACAGAGAGAAGGGGAGAGGGACCAGAGCAGCCTCCATAGTTGTACATCATTAGTTTTCAATCATAGTTTCAGTCCACACAGGTGGGCATGGGGCCGCGCAGGGTGGCAACCAGACCGGGGGCCTCCCACAAGGGAGGCTCACCCCAGTTCAGCCTGTGGGTACATGCGGGCTGGGGACCAGGACTTGATCCTCAGACCCCAGGGCTGAGTGCAAGCTGAGCACTCAACCCTCTGAGCCATCCTGGCTCATGGTCTTAATAGCTACTCCCTTGGGCTACAATTCACCTTCATAGTCATTTATTGTATGAAATTCCTCCCAGGGGGTCATGGGCTGATGTTGGGCGTTTCACTTTTTTTGGCATGATAGTGTCCTGAGCTATGTTGTCAGGCTAGTGAGGTCTTGGTGTTGAAGTGTTCAATAAAATGATCTGCCCTCAGGCCAGGAAGTTGGTGGATTACCCAACAGTAATCCAGTGCAATTAACTATTGAAGACTCCAGCACTCCATTCTAAGAGATGGAGGAGCTGACATGTTGACTGATCTTCTGGGTGTTACTGTTTGCAAACGCATTTGAATAGTTAAATTCATGATACCATTTAGAAATGTCAACCTTTAGCCATCTTGAGCTCTAGTTTTGTAAATTGTATTCGATTCTATAATAAAAAGTTAAAAGAACTTCTTCAGTCTTTACCAAGGATAGAAATGTTTGATTTACAATTTATACTTCCAATCTCTTATGGAATGAAGTGGGATATAAATAAATACAATCAAATATTATCCATGAGAGACAGTTGGAAACTATCATATTAAGATGAGGAAATGACCTAAGCGATTGATTCTTTATTTTTTAAAATATGTTGCTCTAAGTATCTGTGGCTAATGACTTTTAGTTATAGAAACCATAAATATTCATTCAGTCCCTTTAAAATAGTCTTCTGGCAATTCAAGTCATCACCCAGTTGACTAATAAGAATGTAAAGATCATATAATGTTCTCTAGGCTATGTTCTACATACATATTGTGTTTATTATGTAAGGAAGAACTGCTCTCTCATTTTGATGGGTTTTTACTGTTTCTCCTCTAAGAGTTTTTTGGTTTTTTTTGTAATATTTTGTTTGTTTGTCTTAATTTCTAAAGATGCACCAAACATTCATCCCAAGAGGTAGATATAACTCAGAGATCAGTATTTTAGCACCTCACCATGTAAAACACTAGGACAGGAATTCTAGCTTTTGAGTGGATACAAATTCATTGATCAGTTTCTTTATTAATATTTTATTATTGGGCACCTACCATGAGCCAGGGACACGGTGTCAAACAGATACTTCTTTGCCTTCGTGGAGCTTACACTTTGGGAGTGGAGGTAAACTCTTAAAATCACACTTGGGAAATGAAGATGTGTGCTGCGGAAGAGATGGACAAGGCGAACCTCTGGAAGTAGGGAAGGCATTTCTGGGTCAGAAGGAGCTTACAGAGTTGAAAGTCAGTCTGGTGATCAGACAGAAGCTGAGGTTGACTTCCTAGGTCTTAGCAGGGGCAGTGTTGTCCCAGGGGTATTTTGGAAATTTATGGTGATGTGGATGATCACAGGGTTGGATTACTAAAGGCGGTCGATGAGTGGGGGTCAGGTCCACCAAACAACGACAGTGTGAAAGAGAGCATGTTGCACAGGGATGTTTTGCTGCATGCCAGTTTCATTTAACCCATCTGGCATTCACCTTGAGTAAACCCGTTTACGTTAATTAGACCTGCGACCTAACCCTGTTTCATACCCAAAGTATCTTTAAACATAATCTACTCTACCCCGAGAATGGAAATTCAAGTGAAGATGTTATTTTTTGGTTGGTTTTATACCTGGTTAAGAGTTCATTACCATTTTGAAAAACCTATATCACCAATAAAAAGTCTCCTCATGAGATGTGAGTTGCTTGTGCAACACACTTGTAACCATGTGGATTGGAATTTGTGAATTCGGTGATATTCCCTATGGGAGCAAGCACATGGCTTCTGTGTGACATAGGTGGCTGTGCCTTAGCTGTCCCAAAGTGAAATACATGCTATTTTAGTGTACATCTCTTTTGTTTGATTTCTCTTTTATGTTCCCGTCAGGCCATCGCATCGATGTGTTTAAATTCTGTATGTAGATAGTTAATGTTATCTGTGACTTCATTTCAGTGTGGCATTGTAAAAAGAGAGCCTTGCTCTGAAATGAAAAGTATTGTGTTAAACAACCTGTGTGTTGTAAAACAGAAGCAAACATGTTTTCAAGCTGAAAAGTCTTTTGATTCTCTAATTTCAGAATATTTCACAGATAAGGCCTCTTGATTTTTAAATGAGATTTGGAAGCAAGTGTCTCGCTTGTTATTTCTTCCTGGCCTGATTTTTAGAGCAATCTGTCTCCGCCCTACACAGAGAAATGCAGACGGAAGCGTGTTATAATAGCCCTTTGGGGAATATTTGCATTGGGTTGTCTTGTTTGGGCCACTTAGTACTGATAGCACTGGGTTGTATACTCTAAAACTGAAAGGTCATTTGGAGAAAACGACTTAAAAATAAAATCAAGATTTTTTTAGGATGCTTTCCTGGAGTGGGTCTAGTTCTCTGGAAGACAGCCAGGAGTTCAATGAAAACACATTGAGATGCTTTACAAGAGTATTTTGCTGTAATAGATACCATCATGAATGAGGAAGACACCATCCCACCAATGCTACAAAGAAAGCCTGACCAGTTCCTGGTCCAGAACATTCCATTCCATTCTTAGCATTTATAGAGACAGCGTTCTTGCTGGTTATGGGAAGTATGAAGTCAGGAGAAACGAAGCATCTTTATGTAGAGGACAGTAAGTGTGTCTGTAGTAGACGTGAGAACTTCCAGTGACAAGCCAAATATTGAAGAATACAGTGGAGATTACTAGGAATATGCGTAACAGTAAAAGTCCAGGAAATCAAATTGATAAAAATAAATGAATACCTTCCTTGACTTTTTGTGAAAATCACGTGAGATACTAGGTACCGTATTTTCCAGCGTATAAGACGACTTTTGAAACGAAAAAAAGTCAACCGAAAATCGGGGGTCGTTTTATATGCCGAGTATATCCCGAAAAACGTCTCAATATGCCGTTAAACGAATTTTCCAACTCGATCCCGCACCAATCACTGCAAGGCTGCTCGGACCGCCTCTCTAACTCAGCCAATCCAAGCAGGTTTTTTATGCATGCAAATTATACATGTTCTGTACCCGAAGCTACACTGTGTTCTAGTAAAAAGCCTGCTCAGATTGGCCAGAGTCAGAGAGGCGGTCTATTATAACCTTTGAACCT
>PVKE010028845.1:0-20654 GCA_004027555.1 Craseonycteris thonglongyai
TTACCTGGTATCTCCTGATGTTTAAGGAGGAAAACAACCTTTGTATTGCATAATTTTATTCTAATTAAATATAAATATATATTTATATACATATATATTTCTTCATTAATACATGCAAATATATGAAAAATCTTACTTAGTTTTCTCAAAATAAATTATTGAGCAACAAAAGTCAAAATTGAAAATTTCTGATATTTTGTATCTTTATGCCTGGAGAACCAGACCCATGTCTATGGCATGGAAATAGTGAATAAAGATGTGCTGAATAACAGAATGGAAAGAAGAAAACATGGTAGTGCTTTGGGGGAAATGACAATCATATGGGACCACTGAATAGAATAATATTAATTCTTTTATGTGCAAATGCAAAGACTTACTTCTATTTTGTTCTTGGATTAATGATGACTGCAGACATTCTCTAAAAATCCAATTCTGTTTTTATCCATCTCAATTCTATCCAACTTGAGGGAAAGGTACAAACAAATTAAGATGGTTTGATGAGGGGTTGGGCTCTTCTTTTTGATGAGTTTAAAGAGAAAATGCAGAAATCAGTACTTTTGAATACATAAAAATTAAACTCCAGAAAACATAAAGAACCATCTTAAATTCTATCCTATAGAGAGCTCTTTCATAGTATCTTTAGGATCATACTAAGATCATGGTATTATAATAGTAAACACAAATTGAAAAGGGAAAGTATCGTAGTTTGAATAGTGGAAAATATATCTACTTAAATATGCATGTTTGATCTGCATTGGACTATAAACTTATAAGACCAGAAAAAAATATTCTTATTAATATCTCTATCCATCTGTCCACTCATCATCTGTCCATCCATCCATTTAACACACATTTATAGGACCCCTACCATATCTGTGTCATTGGCTGAGTGAAACACAGTGATGAGGACATAATTCCTCCCTTCAAAATGCCACAGTCTACTTGAGGAAACTTGTATACACAACCCACAGTGACAAAAGCAAACTATAGAAGTTATATGGATGTACAGAAAAAAACAAGAATGAGTATTTAGATGAAATGATTAATTATGGCTAAAGGATTAGGTAAGGCAAGTGCTTCATACAGTGTGTTCCATGGTGTGATTAACAATAAACACTGAATTCAACTGAGTGAATGAATGAACACTAAAGGCCACACTCAGTCAAGGTGCTGACTTCTGGCTTAACTGAATCATTCATATTCGGTAGTTTTGGTTTTTTTTTAAGAAAAAAGACTACTAGCTGATTACTAGGTCTGTGAAGAAAGCCAATTCAATTCAGTAAATTTGCTTTCATCAGGGCCTTGTACATAATGCTTTGTTGGTTCTTCTGGAAGTTGACTAATGGTCAGGCCCTTTCTATAGGATGAAACAGCCAAAAACCAAGATTGTTAAGAATCTATGGGGTTGGAAAGCAAATAACCCTATGTCAAGTTCTTAAAAAACATTGTCCCCCTGAGCCTTTTCACAGATTAAGCCTCCTACCCAAACCTGCACATATATACTGACATATGCCATACACTTAATTTGAAGTCACTTTCTACAGGAAGTTTTTCCTATTATCCCAATGCTAGAGAGAGTGCTATTCTCTATTTTCTGTCTTATAGTATTGGTGACATTATTCTATTTTACATGTAAATTCCTTGATTATAATTTTGATGAAAACAAATAGTGAGTCATATGAACCATTATATTGTCATTGCCTAATGTAAGTCCTAATACATGATAAGTCAATAATTATTCATCAATGGAGTAACACAAAAAATAGATAAATGAGTTTAATGTATTGCTAGATTAATATATCCAAAGCAGAGTACTGACCATATTATAACTTCAGTACAAAACTCTACTGAATGCCAAATGAAGTCTAAACTTCCTAGAGTGTCAGTGAAGGTCTTCTATAATCTAGTCCTTACCAACATTATTATTTGTTCATATTTATAAATTACAGCAACATTGGTGTTCTGACTACACCCTTTACTTGAAGGCATTTCATATCAGTTCCATGGGTCTCCTATCTATTTGTTGAAACTCTACCCACTTTTCAAACCCAAATGAACTGCTTCTTTCTCTAAGGAGACTTCCCTGACTTCTCTTTTCTAACTCAACCCCCAACTTAAAAAATTGTTTTCTTTCTTCTACTTATCCATAGCTTTCAACATGCTTGTCTTGCAGTGTTTACCACAAAACACCATAAATTCTATTTGAATTTCCAATGCATGTTTCATCTCCTTTGTAGACTGAGGTCTGGAGGAGAGGAGCAATGGTCTGGTCTTATTCATTCTTATAATGGCCACAGTGAAAGACGAATACAATGTTATCAGTATGCAAAGGGAGAAAGAACTTTTTAAGTAGATGGAATTTATTATGCCTTTTGACTCATTGTCAAAGTGCCATAGATTAACATATAATAAACTATTTTAATACATCTTAAATTTATTGTCACTACATGCTGATCATCCTTCTTCAAATCTACTCTGAAAATATAGTTAGTATTACTACGTCATAAGGTTATTGAGAGACTCAAATAAGATGATGTATATGAAGTGTTTAGCAAGTATCTGGTCTAGAGTAAGCAGTAATTAAATATTATTTCTACTTACCACTGTCTTTATTCCTAGTAGTGTGATATCGTCACCATTAATTACATTGTTATATATTTGGGTTGACATTTCAAAGAGAATTTGAGCAAGCTCACATTCGATTTTCAATCCTCTCATTTTACATTAATTTTTTTTCAAGTCTTCTATGTTGTATAAAGTTATTACCACCAAAGCCAGGGTCCTATGTCTTACTAGCAGAACTGTGTGATTCTTGACTCCATAATACTTGGGAGATGCATGCTTCACTGAAGTGCCATTGATTTTCAACTAAAGTGAAATGCTTTCATTTAATGCTTTCTAGAGAATTACAGCAGAGGTTGAAGAGGGTTTGGCTTTAGAGAAATCCATTATTAATTTTACATGGCAAAATTGGGATTTATATATCAAAATTTAAATTCAGGAGGTCCCTTACAGCTGCTAAATCAAATGTTATTCTAAAATTATTTGTCTTTTTTATGAAATGGAAAAACTGTTTTGTCCTAGACTTCTGAATTAACTGCTTTGCTCAAACATGTCTTAGTATTTGCAATGAGGAAGTACTAACTCTTCAGCATAATGGTTATAGCCTCAGATTTCACATCTATGTAATTTTTTTTTTCTGGAGAATCTTAAAGAGCTTTGGCTGGCTTTAAAAAATCCCTATCTCCAGCCCTTCACCCATGGTTAGAGAGGCTTAGGCTGAACCAGGCATAAAAAGACATCCATAGTCTACCTTGAGTGGACCACATTAAGTCAGTTTGTGTTAACTAAATGCTAGCTTTATCTTCAATGGTTTCCACCTTGCAGGTTTCTAACATGAACTGGTGAATCCTCAGTGTTTTTTAAGAGGCTTCAGTCCAATGCAACCCCTATAAGTCAAGAAGAAGTGACTAATAGCATCCACTCTCCTGCCACTTAAACCTTCATAACTTAAAAAGATTATCTTAACCTTTCATTTGTTCATTTGCTTACACAATAAGGGCCACAATACCATAAAGCTGGACTTTTTCATTGTTAAGCTCTTTCTAAGGAATAGGAGTTTTAAAAAATTTAGTAGAATGTGATATATTTTGTCCATGTGTGCATAGCTTAAAGGCAGCAGAAGGAGTTCAGTTCAGACTATTCCCCCTCCACACACACACACACACACACACACACACACACACACACACACACAAATTTCCCTTGGGCTAAATCAAGCATAGAAAATTTTTGCTTAGATGCATTTTTTAAAGGAAAAGTCATAATCAATTGAAAAAAAGAGCAACTGATAATGAAAATGGTTTTTTCAAGCATAGCAATAACATTTGCTGCCGTGCATTCTATAAAAAGCCTTTAGATTCCTATAACAGGGACAGTGGTATTGCTTTGCTTCCTGCTGCTGATTATAATTTTAAAGATGGAAAATCTAGATGTTCTATTTTGTCCTATGAAGCAATCCTTGACTCTGTGGTCAGCCTGATTTCCTATTTCTCTGTCTGGGACCAAGCATGTTCCTAGGCAGAAATGAGAAAAGTTGTATCATTCATTTCTTCAAATACTAATATATAATGTCTACTTGTAGTGCTAAAATACAGTCATTAAAAATTTTGGCTAGGTAACAGTTTAATATGTAAGTAAAGTTAAACTAATATGTGGTCAGAGTTCCAGTTGATGTTATACCCAGCATGACGGGGATATGAAGAAAAGAGATCCACATTGATCATGAAAAGGAATTTTAATTGTGTAGTCTTGGCTGTATACACTCACTGCTTTCCTGCCTAGAATACACAGGTGAACAGACTGGATGATGCTCTTTGGGCTCAAAAAGAAGAGTTGTCTGTAGAGTCATCTAGCCACTTGCTTTGTGTGCCTCCATAAGTTTGAATGTGAAGGCAGTATTAAGTGACAGCTCCAAAATGTTTTGAGCCAAAGTGGCACCACTTATCATTAGGCTTTAATGACTGAAGGTCAATATCACATCATAGAGGTTGGGGGCATGTTTTGAAGTCAGATATTTTGGTTCTAATTTTGTTCAACTCAAGTGAGAAGCACTTAGGCCAGGTATTATTCTTCTGTACAAGACTCAGTTTTCTCATCTATAAAATGAAGATGGTATTACCTACCCTATTATGAAGATCAAAGAAGATATTATATGTCAACGAGTACATAGTATCAAGTACATGTAAGTACTTAATACATGGGAGTTGACATTTTGAGGTCAGCATATATTTATGGTACTTTACAGTTTACAAAGCACATATAGAATTATTTTTATTTATTTAATATTCACAACAACCTTTTTATCTATTATTATTCCCATATTACAGTAGAGGAACCTGGGATTCAAGGATTAGTGACTAGAAGTAGAGAACACAGCTAGAAGGCAGCAAAGACAGAAATAAATTCAATCTTTTGATGGCTATATCAGGTCATGATTTACTTCCTATATATCAAATCTTGGACTGTGTGGATAATGATTAGAAAGAGAAAATCAGGTTCATGTTAGCTATTATCCTTATCTTTCATAGCCATTATTCTTTTCATTAACCAAGTTGAAGTCTGACCCAAAGCAATAAGGAGGAATGGGCCTTTTAAAAGTAAGCCATACTATTAATGCAATAGGTTTTAGTAAATTACTGTTATTTAAAATTCTTTCTCTATACCTGCAGGATGTGTAATAGCTTGCCTCATTTATGTTTTTTCTTATTCATTCATTCTCAATGGGCACAATTTCCAATTCATTCAGTCTCTACTGACACATTGTACTTGGCAGGTAATTCGTAATAAGCTTTAATTTTGAAAATGAACATTTGTCATTTGGGACCGTCATTTAGATAGTTTAAAAACACTGAACCCGCTGTGCAAACATCTGGAAAACTTGATGATAGGGGATTGTTTACTGCAGTGAACATGTCTAGCAATTAAATGACAGAATCAGACTTACAAAGGTCTGTTGTCAGAGATCACCAATAATGGTGATTTGTCTAGGAAGAGGTGTTGGTGGAGGTAGAGGAGAAAGAAGTCATTTTCTAAGCTATTGACCAACGTATTTTCCATTTTAGGCTAGTTGCTAATTAATACTTTAAACCTGTGATGCAATATACTGTTAAATATGAAGTCTGTATACACAGACTCACACTCATGTGATAGAAGTCTAAGGTGAATTTAGAGATAAGAAAATTAATGCAAAATGCCATACTTTGGAAGTAACCCCTTTGGGAGTTGTCAAATACCAGTCTGGTATCTGTCTAAGCTTTCTCGTGAAGAATAGAAGACCAGAAACAAGGCTCTAAGAATTTAGATCCTGGTTTCTTTAGTAATATATGTAGATAATCAGAGAAAAAACATGAAGAAAAATTATGATTTTTAGTTTTAAAATATGATAATTCTTTTTAAAAAAATTAGTTAACATCACAGGATCTAAAGTCTTCTTGTTCACTCTCTGCTCTGATAAGCTTCATTTTTGAAAAGTCTAAAAACTTTCAGTAGATTCTCAGGAAGGTTCTGGACTTGAAATACGTAAGTATCAACGACTCAATTTTGTAGTAATAGAAAGAGGTCAAGAATGCCTTGAAGAGTATTCTGGGACTTCGCTTGAAATGGGAGATTAGGTGGGCTCCAGAATCTTATAGGAGCACATCTAATATATCCCCATAAGATAAACTAGATGTGCTTGAACTATGGCTGCTTTTAAATAGTGGAGAGAGACAGATATATGAGCACATACTTGAAACACTACAATGTATACCTGCATCCACAGCGAAATGATTAAAATATGAAGAAAGTACTTCAGACAAGCATCTAACTGCCAAGGAGTATTATAAAGTCTTCATTGAGGAGCTGGCTTTCTGGCATGGTCTTGTAGGAGGTACAGCAAATTGTCTGGTAAAGGGATTTTTCTGGCGAAGTGAATAAATAACATATGCAAAAAATAGGAGGCAATATTTAATGTTTTCTTTGGATGTGGGATTAGAAGGTTTTCAATAGTATGTTTGGGTGCTATGTAAAACTGAGTCACACTTTTAGGCAATCAGTGACTCAAGAGAATTTCTTTATTAGTTTTCATTTAGTGCATGTGTGTGTGTGTGTGTGTGTGTGTGTGTGTACTGATGAAGTTTGTATAGGAAAGATGTATTTTCTACCTTGTCTCAGAGCCAGACCCTACTTGAAACCTAGGATTCTCTAGTCAAACTGAGACAACAAATGTGGAAGATGATGAGAATAATAAATATATAAACAAACAAATAAACAAAGAGTTATACCTTTGAAAATAGGTATTTTTGCACCTTACTCTTTTAAAGTACTTGAATAGTCACCCACGCAGATGTCTCAGAAGAATTAATGCATTTCCTAATGAAATAAGTCTTAGAAAATAATTAATTCATCACTTCATTTTCATAAATGAGGAAACCATGATCCAGAGAAATTAAAACAACTTGTATGAGACCATAGCTAGTTGTAAGGATAAAGAGAAATACAGTTCAAATATTTTGACTCTTGATACAATTTTTTTTCCTTTCCCACCAAAACAGCTTTTATACAAGTCATCACCATATCAGTTATTTGACAACAAATTTTTATTGATTACACTACAGTAGGTTCCTTGTTGTGTTGGGCTCTACAAAGGATGCAAAATAGAAACAATATATGATAGAGAGACAACTCATTAAAATACTAGAAAAATGAAGTAACAAGCGATTTAATATGAAGCTTCATAATGTTAATCACTGTTATCACAGACTCTGCAGTTACAAAATATTCATTCAGATGAGGGTGGGTACCTGAAAATCACAATCACATTTTTAGGTTGTCTGATACGAACTATGAATGAAAATCAGATTTTATTTCTTATGATCATTCTATTTGATTAGCCATATCTTCCTAGAGCACTTTGCTGATTCTGTTTGATGTCAACAGAAATAAGTGCCACGATCCATTACTAATGCCACCATCACTATGCTAGTTGTGACCATCAGGCCAGGTTTTCTCACACATGATTTTAATATTCCAGGGTACCTCCAGTTTTAAGAAAAGCAGCAGATAGTCAGTGTAGTAATAAATATTTTACATAGTACCCCTCTTCAAAGATCAAAAGTCTTTTGTAAACTAGTGCTATGTAACTGAAACTGAAAACCATACTTAGGACTCCAGAGAATGACTGATGCCAAAAGATTATGTAAGCATCACTAATGTGCTTACATGGGAAGGTATTGTTGCCAATTATATTTCTATTCTGACTAGATTACTCATATCTTAAGATGATGTCTGTGTGTGTATGTATGCATATCTTATGACATGAGACCTAGAGAGAAGAAGAAAAGATCTAAGTTGATTTCCACAGAAGCTTTGGCATTCATATACCACTTATCTGAATCATTTTTAAATCAGATTGCCTTCAATCTTATGATTCAATCAAATAACTGAATAGCTAAGTTTATTTTGTCAATACCTTGGTTACTCTCAACTTCTTATAAAAGGTGTTCTTGGCTCATGAAGGCTGAACTAAAAGATATTCACTTGTGGTGGCTTTAAACCACATAGGATGACTCAACATAATTATTGGTCACATCCACTTGTGCTCAAGTTGGTCTTGAGTAACTACTGTGTTAAGTGCTTTCCATAAGTGGTGTTTATGCAAGTCTATTTTTTTCCTGATCATTTAAGGCACTTTAACACAATGGGGTAGAACTCTACCTTGTAACTACATCCTGGGTTTGTTTCTCTATAGGAAGATTAATTTGTGTATGAAAGCTATACAGGATATTTAAAGACTTGAATAAATTATTACACTTTTTTCCTGGCAACCGAGCCTTAGGCTTTACCTGTCAATCAACTCTTTTATATATCAAAGAGAAAGGCTGAGACAAAGTAGAAATCACATGACCTAACCCTCCCTCCAATCTCCTTTGTAAAGGCTCCTACAATCGTCATTTACATTAGAGTTCTGTCATTGGCCTGCAGGTAGAGAATTGTTCTTTTGTTGAGAGGCTGATTTCTGTTACAGGTCAGAAAACAAAGATTTGCATAAAAATAAAAACTTAAAAAAAAAAAAAGGAAGGAAGCCTATATGGCTCAGCCAGTGGGTTAAGTGCTCACTTTACAGTCCTGGGACCAAGAATCAAATCCAGCCCATGGCCTGTGGGGACTCATGCAGAACTGCAGTGGGCCTCCCATGCTGTAAGCTCCCTGTTCAATTGTTGCCCTCCCCCCACTCCCCCACCCCCTCATTTGGCCCCTGGCTTGTGGGAGCATGCCTCCCATGTGGGAAGCCTCCAGTCTAGTTTCCACCCTTCGAGGCCCCACCCACCTGTATGGAACTACACCATGTTGAAAATTGATGAGTACAACTATGGAGCCTGCTCTGGGCTCCCTCCCTTTTCTCTGTCTCTGTCTCTTTGCCTCTGTCAAAAACAATAGAAAATAATTCATAAAAGTTAAAAAAAAAAAAGGTTTGCCAGACATTGGGCTGCTTTTTAAAGTGTTTTATTGCCAGGAATTTTTAAACAGGAAAGGGAAGCCAGAAAGCAAGAAAATCCTTGAAATGTTAGTACAATATATAGGTGCCCTAAAAAAATATGAGCAACCTGGCTTTCAGGTTCTTATGGAATCCAGAGTTTAAGAATTTAGTAGGACCCACACTTACTACACCTAGAGGGAATTTGGGAGAAAATGGTAGCACCTCAAAAAATTCTACAAACATTTCTATAGCACTAATAGACCAGGCATTATATAGGCACCAGAGATGATACGAAATTGAATTAGACTGTATCTACAGCTTCCTGGAGACCAGTTTCTAGTGAAAACAATTTACGCATTAGCAGTTGTAACAGAAGTACAGTCTCAGTGTGGTTGGAAGGGATTAAAGAGCACTTCAGAGTAGGATAAAAGAGGGAATAGAATGTTCTTCTCATGTCCCATCATACTTGATTCTATTTTGATTACGTGACTATAGACACAGTGCAGTACAGTGAATTAAGTAGAGACTCTGGAACAAGTGTATAGTCAAATCATTTCCTGTCTGTTTGATCTTGGGCTGTGAAATAGACAAAAACCAGAGAAGAGTTTCTATGTTTCTTCAAAAGAGAGACTGTTGTCCTAAGACCATTAAACAATATCAGGATTTAACTGAAAATGTGGGCCATATTTTAGCCCTCGGATATATCTTGTTAAATTACATAAAGGGCTGTTATTTTCTTGGAATTTATTTTGTAGTGATTGTGACTCTCTGTTTTCTTTAATCTTGCTTATAATTAATTTACTTTATTGGATTAGAAAACAAATGCATACTTTTCTTAAGATACTCAAAATATATAGAAATGTTCAACAAAGGAAATTAAAGTAATCCATAATTCTACCATTCCACTACCCAGACTTAATCTGTTAACATTAAAAAGAAATATATATATATATATATATATATATATATATTTTATTTATTTTTTTTTTGTGTGAGAGAGAGAGAGAGAGAGAGAGAGAGAGAGAGAGAGAGAGAACTGAACTGGGGGAGCTCCCAGTTCAGCATGTGGTTCCGCAGGGGCCGGCGCTGGGATTCGATCCCCGGTCCCCAGCGCTGCAAAGTGAGCGCTTAACCCACTGAGCCATCCCGGCTTCCCCTCTGTTAACATTTTTGAAGTATTTTCTTTTAGAATTTTTTCATAACCAGCTTTATGTTCATAAAATCTATCATAAGATTATGAATTGTTATACAACCTGATATTTATTGGTAGAAGTAACTTATAATTTATTTAACCAACTCCATACGGTTGACTATATGTATATTTTTTAATATCTGCACCAACATTATTATTCTTCATGATAGAAAAAAGGCTGAATTAAACAGTGCCAATCAAGATAAAAGAGCCAATTTGATGCATTCTATAAAAATGGCCTCAAAGTTCTTAAAATTCTCAACTAATGACAATATACTTGAAATCAAAGTCCATGTCCTACATTTTGTTTTTCTACAATAGAAACTACAGACCAGGTAGTCATGAAATAGCCAGTATAAATTAGAAAATTTAGAAAGAAAATTATAGGATATGACACACATTACTCAGTAAGCACTATGCTCTGCATTGTTAGGAAATATAGGGCCCCCATGCTGAAAACATGCCAATGATTTTACTTTGAAATTAGAATAAAATCTATGTGTCTTAATAGGAATAATAATATTGTTATTAATAATAATTATTTAGCAGCAGTTGAGTGCTGTTGTCTGTAAAACATTATGCTTTATGCACATGAACTTATTTACTCATGAAAAACCATTATTACTATGCTCAGATAACACTAGGAGTAACCAAGACTTAAAGAGAAGAAATAATTTGCCTAAGGACACACGGGTAGTAAAGGGCTGGAGTGTTTAGAATGATCTCTATCCATGTCTTCCTGTCTTTTGGGGCTCACATTAAATGTTGCCACCCTCTATTGTAGATACTTTCTATTATAAGACCCAAGTTTATTTCCCTCAAAGTATGTATCACTAATGCTGCTATTACCCACTCATGACCATTTTGTTTTTTGATTGCTTATTTGCTTGACTAAAATAAAGGTGGGGCCTTTATCTATTATGCTTATTACTGTACTAGGATGTGCTGTCTGCCTTCAAAGAACGGATGGCCCAGTCAATTCTCAGATATGCACAAAAGTTGTATTTGGTAAATGGCATTTTTGAGAGTTTCTAACAATTGTAGTTCTGTGGGAGCAAAAGTGAGGCAGAGGTTACAGTTCCTTGCAGGTGCTTAGAAAAGGACCCAGGAAGAGGCCATGACTGAGTGGGTCCTTGGCCGTATAAATAGCTTGAAAAAGTATCTTTAACTTTGTCCCAGTCATTAAATGAAAGAGAGCCTCTTCAAAAGAAGAGCTAGAAAACCCCATAGCCTCGATAAAAACACATCAAATGAGATGCTAACGCCCCGCATTGATCACACTCAGAAAGCCTGACTGAAGATGTTTATCCTAATCCTGCAATCCGGACACTTCCTGAGATATGGTCAGGAGGGCTAATTACTCCAGTACATAAAAAAAAGGAAATGCTCTCAGCCCAAATAGCCAGAGAGATCTACATTAGCAGGAACAGCGGTAAACCCTGATGCTGCCTCTGCAGTGAAAGAATAAAGCAATGTCTGACCAGTGACAGCAACATCCATAAAATCCAAATTGGATTCCTCCCTGGAAAATGAGCCACAGACTTCATCTCTCCCCCGATTGCTGCATATTAACAAACGTTAAAAAAAATACAAATCCAACCGGGAGAAGAGATTTTCCTTGCTTTATTAGACTTTAAAATTGCCCTGGACTCCATCTGGCACCAGAAGTGAATCCACAACTGATACAAAGGGAATGGACGGAAAAACAAATGACGTGCTTAACGTTTCTGAATCAATCCATCAATTGAAGGATGGAAATAAGCATAAACAGATGCTTTCAAGCAAGAAAGTGAGACAAGGCCTCTCATCTCATAGCTTAATAATAGATACTGGAATGAGTTACTCCCCAGATTGGAGCTGTCCCCAAGTCAGGGCCTCTGAGAAGCCAAAGAGAAATGACCCTTTCAGGCATGCACTAGGCTGAATTTCTTTGTTCCTTGTAGATCATTAACAGTGGTTGGGAGTGGGAGGTGGGGCTGAAAAGAAAGAGGTTAGTCCTACATTAGTGACCAAACTCTCTAGATTCATCTGCAGAGCAGTTCATAGGCTGTTTTAGTGATGGTTGGATGGAATAATGATTAATAATAACACACAGTATGGAAAACAACATGCTTGGTGAATCATTACAATGTGACAAATAAAGAATTGTGATGTACTTCATTCTTTTTTTTTTTTCTGTTACCAGAAATATTAATATGTGACATGGTTCTAGCTGTGAAAGAGCATACCATCTTTTATGAAAGAAAAACATAGATATGAAAAATCGTCTGAACAGTTTTCTGAATCTTTGTAACAAACAGATTCTTGATATTTCTGAGGGATTCTGCCACCATCTCTCTCAAAACCAAGAATATCACTGGAGTATAGAAAGCTGCCCAGTTTTATTTGAATGTAATTGAGTAGCTCTGACATTATCTTAAATTCAAAGTGGTACAAAATGTCCATGGAAACTATAAAGCAAAAACTGTAATGTCATTAATGTGCTAAACTTGAGTCACAGTTTCTTTATTTTTTTTAAGATTTATTTTACTGTTTGAGAGAAATTGAGAAAGAAAGAGACAGAGAGAGGGAGAATGGGGGAGTGCCCAGAGTATTCTCCACAGTTGTACATCAATAGTTGTGACAGTTTCATTCCACAGAGGTGGCTATAGGGCTGCGAGGGACAGGAACTGAACTTGGGGCCACTGAGCCATCCCAGCAGTTACCAGTTGCCAGCAGTTCAGCATATGGGTTTTCACAAGCTGGGAATGGGAATCAAACCTCAGACCTCACAATTCTGAGGCAAGCACTCAACTGCTGAGTTATCCTGGCATCCCCCACCGGTTCTTATTTACATTCCTTAATACCCTGTAATTTAAAGAAAAGTACACACACACACACACACACACACACACACACACACACACACATATGTATATGGCTAGATTTAATTATAAAGGTTATCCCATGGTCAAAAGTATGATAATTGCGAAGCCGGGATGGCTCAGTGGGTTAAGTGCTCACTTTGCAGCCCCGGGGACCAAGGACTGAATCCCAGCCCCAGCCTGTGCGGACCCATATGGTGAACTGGGGTGTGTTTCCTATGCAGCAGCCTCCAGTTTGGTTCTCACTTCCCAGTTCAGGCCCTGGTTTAAAGGGGACATGCCTCCCATGCAGGAGGCCCCCAGCTCAGTTTCCTCCCTGCTCAGCCCCCACCCACGTATGTGGAACTACACCGTGTCGAAAACTGATGATGAATAGCTATGGAGACTGCTCTAGGCCATCCCACTTCTCTCTGTCTTTCTTTCTCAAAAACAATAAAATAAATCTTTTTTAAAAAGTATGATAATTAATATGTCCTTGGCCACCTTACACTTACCCTTGTTAGATAAATGTTTTCATGAAGACAATTTTATTTCAATATAAGCCTTACTTGTTTCCTTTCAAACATTTGTTCTCATAAAAATAAATTAACCTTAATGGGTAAGTTTTGACCAATTTAGACATCACCAGTGTTATGAACTGAATTGTGTCCCTCCAAAATTCTTATGTTGAGGGTTTACCTTTCAGTGTGACTATATTTGGAGATTAGTCTTCTAAGGAGGTAATTAAAATTAAATTAAGGGTTCTTATAAAGAGGAAGAGATACCAAAATTTATAGCACAAAGGAAAGGCTACAAGAGGACATAGCAAGGAGGGGACTTTGATAAGCCAGGAAGAGAGGTCTCACCAAAATCAACCATACTGGCACATTGCTTTTGAACTGTCAGTCTTTAAAACTCTGAGAAAGTAGATTTTTGTTGTTTTAAGGCATCCAGTCTATGACTTTCTATATGGCAGCCAGAGAAAACTAATACTGTAGGGTAAAATACTTTTTTTAAAAAGTGGCAAGTGTCAGATGAAGTCAGTATGATGGTTTTTTAGCATGATGAAAATATTTGTGATGGAATCTGAGTTCCATCATTGTAAGAGGTCGAATGTTGAATTTCATCATGCTTTGACAAGAGGACTGTTCACATCAGCCAAACCAAGGGCTCTGACTTTGAATGTTCTTGCATGGCATTTCCCAGGACTGACTTTGACTCCTTTTTCTTTGCTTCCATGAAAGACCAATTCTTCCTCTGGCAGATTCATTTTTTCTTTTGCTTTTTAAACACAATCAGTGTGGTTAGAATTTGTTCATATCAATCAGAGATCCTCTGTATTTTTCTAAGATGACTTTGCATGACTTTATTCAAATACATTCTACATCAGTTGCATAGTTCTATTCGCAGAAATACCTCCTTTCTGTGTGTATATTGGGCAGCCAAGAGCTCAGGGTAAGGAGAGGAGCTGCTATGTACCCTCTAAAGTGAATTTTTCTCCAACTAGGACGTTGTAGTAGATGAAAGAAAATGGAAAGCAATGATGCAGGAAACCTCTTTGAAAATTGTTAGGGAGATAACATATTTTCTCACTAGGCAGAATAGTTGATGAAGATAGAAACTTCACCTCATGACCACAATGGATAGTTGAGTGCTCATGCTTATTAAAATAGATGTACTGGCATCTCTAAGGTGCAGTTCAATGTCCTCTTTTTCTGAATTCAGATTATTTTTTCCCTAGTCACTTTTCAATTGTAAGTATCTATTATAAATAAGTTAGTTTTAAGTAAGCTATTTCTAAAAGCCTGGGGAAGTATATTTTTCACATTTCTTTTTTATTTGCTGTGGTAAAAACGGAAACCTCTGCCTCAGTCACTGTGATTATTAAGTCATTTCTCCACAGGTTTCCAGGGATCCTCCACTAACTAATTTCCATTTTCAGTTGCTGATGACTATGTTCATTCAACTCGAGTGATAGAGTTTCTTTTCATTGGTTTTAAAATAGGGTCTTTTATGGAAGGTTTCTGCATATCACTGTTGAAGATGCAGTATGCCATTTGTTTTTGTTAAAAGTTTTATTCAGGTCATACATGATTGAAGATGCCTGGATGGTGAGTTCAGTCCTGAATTTCCTGAATTTATTGCTGGGGAAACGTAGTCTTGGAGTATCACAAAGAGTGGAGAAGAACAATATTTATTACTAATAATTGTCAATTTTCTATACCGAATACTTTACAGAAAGACACCCTATTATTCTCATTTTCCAGATGAATAGACTGAGGACTGATAGGTGAAGCAAATTAATTTAGGTATAGAATGGCATGAAGAGTAGAAATGTATAACCTCCTCTTTTAGAAAATGAAGACACCAGGCTTTACTCCCACATCTATCTAACATAAATCTAGTGGGAGCAGTTTCCATGGCTCTCCATTTTAGTACTGAAAGTCTTAATATCTGTCAATTCTGTGGCAAACTGGGAGAGCTGGTCACCTTATCAAATCTTAGGCTCTCACAGAACCTTATTGTTGGTTCATGTTATAAATTTATCTGTAGATTTGCTACATTAATTACTTTAAAAGAAAATATTAACATGAAGTGAATACTATTTTAAAATTATAACCAAAGTTTTTCTCCCCTGTGTTTGCTTATATACAGTGACTTTTCTTGTGATCTGTTAGGTAGACCATTCTATATACTTGTTGCTTCTGAGACAGAGAGTTCAACAGGGAATAAGAAGTTATTTATTTGTCAGTTTCAAGTTTAGTGCCTCTAAGAAATGGGAAAGTCTTTAATAAGAACAATAAGTTTGGTGACATACATGATGATGTATAAATTAGAATTTACAACCCTAAAAATGATGATGATTGCTGAAATATGTTGGGAACTTACTATATCATACACACTTTTGTAAGTGTTTGACAAGTGTTGTCTTACAATTTCTGTATGAATTGTGTACTCCTTGTCTTACATACAGGAAACTAAGGCACATAGACAGTGAGTAAAGTTTCCGAGTTCACACATACACTATAGCAGATCCAGTATTCATCTTTAGTTAATGTGGCCCCAGATTCTGTGCTTTTAAGCATTCTGCTCAGCTGAATAAAAAATAACATTGGTTGTAGACAGAGAGGTTCAATTAAAGAGGAAGGGATGAGAAATTAGATTCCAGTAGTTTCTTGAGAAGAGGCTCAATAAATACTTAATCTTTCAGAGGCTGAGCCTTGGGGAGAACAGATAAGAAAATCAAGATACATTTAAAAGGAATCTGAAAGGACAGTGAATTTGTGTTCCATTCCCAATTAAACCCAAGACAAGGCTAGATCCCAGAGTAGAAATCACCTTGTGATTAGTCTAAGAGTTCATTCCTGAGATAACAGGAAAGAATTAGGATTTGATTCATTTGTTCATGAGAAAAAAACACAAAATAATGGAGACTCAAACAAATGATATTTTTGTTGTTTTTCAAGTCTAGTTATAGTAATTTTATGATCAGCAGGAAATAAGTTTCTTTATCACCATCCTTACCATGTTTTAAAATGCCTGTATGAGTCATCACATTCACATTTAAAATCAGGAAAGAAGTTAAAGAAGAGCAAAAGAACATGCCCCTTTCAAAGTCCCATGCAAAAGCTTCCACTTTACCTCAGTTGGCCAGAATTGAGTAACATTGCCACATTTGATTGCAAGGATACAAAGAAGTATCGCGTTTTATTAGGCATATTGCTATCCCTAAACAAAATAAAGTTTTTTTTTTAAGATTTGTTTTCTTTTCTTTCTTTCTCTCTTTCCCTCTCTCTCTCTCCCTCCCTCTTTCTTTCCTTCCTTCCTTCCTCCCTTCCTTCCTCCCTTCCTCCCTCCCTCCCTCCCTCCCTCTCTTTCTCTCTTTCTTTCTTTCTTTCTTCCTTTCTTTCACTAAGATAAGTATAGAACTGATAGAGTAGCAATGGGAAAACCTGTGTTTAAAGGAGTATAGTAGCTGAAGAATGAAAGAGGAGGTGAAAGGGGCTCACAGTTCTCAAGAAACAACATGACACAGTAATACTGGAGGGATTCGTAAATGTCATATGATTTAAATTTATCTAAAAGTTATTCAGACCCAGAAAACCCAAGGCCAAGAGGGAGGTACAACATAGCAGCAGTTGTCCCAACAAATGAGAAATGATCTTCCCTAATTTGTAATATTGTGTAAGCCCTCCCATCACCAAATACTTCTTAAGTCCCTGAGAAAGAACTTGATACAATTCTAGGGAAAGAGTACAAAAGATGCAGCTGGGCTGAAATTCAATTTATTCCCCAACAACAAAATGGGATGGAGAGATTTATTTCAATTTAAGAATAAAGTTACATTTGTTTCACATCTAAAATCATAGACCGTGGTTTGTAAAAATTAAACATGTAAATGAAAATAGAGATGTATCATTACATGCTAGTAACAAAATTGTGCATAGAGCCAAATGGATATTTATGGTCATTATGATACTTTTTGGTTCTATCCCAACCTCTTCAGCTCCTGTCAGTATCACTATTAAGTACTTTAGCACATAAATAAGCAACTTCATTATGAACTATAATGCATACCTTTGAATTCAACTGTTAGTTTGCTAGGGCTGCCGCCATGTCAAATTGCACAGACTGAGTGGCATAATCAACAGAAATTCACTTTCTCAGAGTTCTGGAAACTGAAAATCTGAGTTCAAGGTTTTGGTAGGATTGTTTTTTTTCTGAGGCCTTTCTCTTTAGCTTACAGGTGGACTCCTTCTCCCTGTGTCTTCACATGGTTTACCTTCTGTGCATGTATGTGTCCTAATCACCTTTTTGTAGAGACACCAATTATATTAGAGTAAGACCAATCTAATGACTTCATTGTAACTAATGACCTTTTCAAAGACCTTATCTTCAAATATGGTCACATTCTGAGGTCCTTGGGGTTAGAGTTTCAACATATGAATTTGAAAAAACACAATTCATCCTTAGTACCAACTTTGCACCAAAATGATCGGTGCTTATTACACTACTGGGTGGCACTTCAAGATAATGGAAAGCCCTAGGGTCATCGTTGTCATAAAAGACTATTGATTGAGGACCCACTAAGTCCAGACCCTCTTTTGGGAGTTGTAAGATCAAAAGACCCCAGCAACATGCAGAGACTCTCATTAACTGAGGTTTCTGAATTGAAATTCTATACACAGCAATCTATTCTATCTGCTCTCTTATTGAAATGTGTCTTTCTAGAGAGATAGGAAAAATTCCAAATACTTAAATTATAAATGAGCCCAATGATTTAAAATAACAAGTATATAATAAGTATACATTATGTAAATAAATGTGAGAACAAAACGTTACTGTTTAAAATGCCTTGTAGTTGAGTTTAGTTTACAGTCGTTAGTATTTGTGTAATCCTGGTTGCTCATGTTAAATCTTCTCTTTAAAACAGAGATAGTAATTATTTATAACACTTTGTTAAATAACATGCCATATGACAAGAGCCATTTTTAAGCTCTAATCATACTATACTGTAGTTATTTTGGGGAACTATATTAATATTAATTATATATTGTGATTTTCAAAGAAGAGAAACACCCTCCATTATCTCCTTGCATGTTCATTTCACTCATGAAAGGTGCCCCCATACATCAGAGATGTCTGCACAGCTCTGTTTGATGTTATTGTCATCCAGCTTGGCAGATGAAAAGCACAAGGATACTATTCTTTTAGAACAGGGGTATCTAAGCTTTTGGCTTCCCTGGGCCACATTGGAAGAAGAATTGTCTTGGGCCACCCATACAATACACTAACATTAATGATAACTGATGAGCTAAAAAAAAAGAAAGAAATTGCAAAATAATCCCATAATGTTTTAAGAATTTATTTTGGGCCACATTCAAAGCCATCCTGGACCACAGGTTTTTCATGCCTGCTTTAGAGTCTATAGTACTCACCAACTTCTGTGTACAAAATTCTTTTTGTCCAGTTGACTTAGGAGAAACTGGTTGAGGGCTTTCCTATTTCTCTTTTCTGAGTGATATACACACCATTTCAGGCTGCTCAAAATATCAGAGGATTCTTGGCCTAGCAGATAGGAAAGAGAGCCTAAATATGAAGAAATATTAAGGATAATCCTGTATTAGTTAGGTTTAAGTTAGGTTGTGCAGTCGAAACAAAATAATCTGAAATCTCAGTGACTAACAAGAGATTACTTCTTACTCATAGTATAGGCCTAACATAGTCAAACAGGAAAGGTTTTTCACTTTAGTCATTCAGGGATAAAGCACAAGAGAGTCTTTCCCTTGACATATTTTATATATCCACCAAGAGAATGTGGTGAATTACATGAATTACACATTGTATCTTAAGAGTTTCAGCCAGGAAGTGACATATGCCACTTTTGCTCATACATCCTGAGTTAATGCAAGTCTCATGGTCATGCCTGACTCTTAGCATGTGCCTGGAAAGGAGATAGAAATAGTTGCTGAACTGTAATAATTTCTCTCACTTTTTAATTTATTTAATTCCTTTCACATGTTAAAGGGCTAACAAATATCTAGAAATGATCTAAGGACTGAGGATACAGGAATACATTTATGTATATTTTTCACAAATCTTATGTTCTAACACTTATGCAGTATATCATAGATATGCATGTGATGGATAATATTAAAGCAAGGAAGTAGAAAGAAATGGTCTCAGTGATGGTAGAGTGATTACAACTGTGTAGGTTGGTCAAGGAAGGTTTCACTGACAATGTAATATTTTAATTAATATCTGAAGTAGTTAAGAGGACAACCAAGTTATATAGGTAACTATTGCACAAGCATTCTAGACAGAGGGAACAGAATATGCAAAGGTCCTGAGACAGGATCATGCCTCATATTCTTGCAGAATACTAACATACATGTGACTGACGAAGAATAAGAAAGGGGAAGGTAATAGGTAAGGGTAAGAACAAAACCATATGGGACCAGGGAGGTCATTAGAAAGATTATGATTATGAGTGATAAAGAACCCCACTGTGCTTTGAGAAAAGGGTGACATAATCAAACGTGCATTTTAAAGACTCAAGACTTGGGATGAAGGAAAAGCAGAAACAGAGAGACCAGTTAGAATCTCATTATTTAGATGAGAAAGGATGAGGGTATGAATCATGGTAGTAAGTAGCATTGGAAGTGATAAGAAGAGGTTGAATTGTAGATATGTTTTGAGGATAGGTCCAGCACAATTTCTTAATGGCTTAGCTTTCAAACAGAATTTTAATTTAGTTTTGATATTAAAAAAGTGCTGGCCAAGAAAAGATACTACTGAACTATGAGAAAATTTGAATGGTGTGAATAGACCTCTCCCTTGGCATTGGAGGAAATCAAGACAAGCTAATGCTTACTTTGTCTTTCATTTATCCACTCCTGTGTACTCTTATATGATTATTCAATTACTTGTATTTTAATCATTACATTACTAAATTTCTGCCCTGACTGAATAGAGAATATAAGAGGTAGATGCTATTTTGGTTTGTTTTTTTCCTTCTTATTCTCTTCAAAGTCTAGAATATTGCTTAGAACAGTGTGTGCTCAATAGAAGGCATTAACTAAAGAGAATAACCAGAGAG